>DWBH01000236.1:0-14070 GCA_018230765.1 Ernsta delagoae
GTTGCCTTATTTGTACCAGGCATGGTAATCCTAAAATGTACCGGTACAATTTTGGGTATATGGTGATTCTTCAACTCAATTTTTAACCAAATTTAAATATTTTCAAACGTCTGGAGAGATTAATAAGTATTGCATTTATCGCAAGGTGATTTATAATGATTTTTAGATTGTTTCTAAAATAAATTTGTTGTAATCAACGAGTATTCATGTATTGTCAATATACCCAACCCCACTTGAAAGAGACATGCGGGAATTTTAAATAAATACCTATGTATATAAGTGAACACAACATTTCTAGGGGCGGGCTAACTACTTCTCATAATAAATTTGTACAAGAGCTAGAGAGATTTCTTAAAAGACATGCGATACTAATAGATAAAATGTCATTCGAATTCGTGAAGTACAATTTAGGACACATAATGGTACAATAAAGGAAACCGGTTTCCTAAATTGTACTTTTTCCGACTTTTTTTTAAACCCGAATTTTCGTATTTATTTTTCAATTTTCTTATTCTATAATAATAAAAACTGAACGTCAATAGAACAAAGTTTTCGTTCCTAGCAATATAATCCTCATAAGTTACATAGTTTTTGTGTCAGCCTGCAAAGTTCGTTAACTGGTACAATATCGGCAACCTTACCCTAATTATAAATATTGGCCACTTTGAATTTACCGCGGCCGCAGCGATAAAAACCGACGTTTCAAATTTAAAATTTCGAAGGAATACATAATAATATATTCCTTTTTCGACCTTTTTTTTGTCAATCTTGTAAACATCTACCTACCTATAGTACCATCGACTTTATTTAATTTCATTGTCTATTTTACTAGCAATCAATACACGCACCATAAGTCTAACATATTAAATGTCGTCTTAAATTAAAATAATTACTTAAATAGCATCTTAAGCTAACTAGCGCTACAATTAAGGCAATAAGTAAGTCGTTGGTTTGTGGCCAGAGATATATTCCCCAACTTACGTCGTAGTCGTAGTCACGTGGGGTACTAAATCACGACTTATAAGTCAGTCGGTAATGCTACTCTCAAGTTTGCGCAAGTTATAGTTTCTTAACAGAAACTGCTACTTAAGCGCTAGACGAACTAGGTACCTACACATACATTTGTACTGGGTATATGTCTCAAGTTATTAATAAGTAGTATGTAATAATAATAATTTTTGTTTGCCGGTTAGTATCTATGAAAACCGCTGAAAAACCAATAATTAACACATTTCAGTTTTCACGCTAACTGAAAAACATGAAAAATTCGATTTCAATTAAACTTTACTTAGGTATGTAAACAGAATTTAAAGTCTTCTTTTTTTGGCTGCAAAATATTTTCGAAAAAGGTTTTAATGTTTGAGCAATAAGAACTTTATATTTGTACATACTAACAGTAAACTGAAATTAAAAGCAAAATTGCAATTAAAACAAAAGAAACTTTGAAAAAAAATCTGCTAGAAAATATATCTTTATATCTAGTCTACTATTAAAGCTTCATTAGAATTGGTTTTAGGTATTTTGTTTGTCAGTTACTATGAAAACCGCTGAAAACTCTGAAAACATTTCTACGTTTTTAAAAAAGTATCTCTAAGGCCCATATTAATAAATGGAACTTGAGATTAAGATCCAGCTTGAGTGTGCGCTTCTCATAGTTGTTTCCGCAGTCAAGATACACTCAATTTTACGTTGAGTTTATTAATTTGGGCCTAAAAAATTAAAATCTTTATTAGCCGCGTAGCAAGTAAGCCCTACCTCGTAGCAAGTAGCAAGTAGTCTGTAGATCGTTGCACGTAGCTCGTAGCACGTGGAAAGAAGCCAGTACTTAGATCATAGCACGTAGCTCGTAGCATGCAGCCTGTAGATCGTAGCGTATAACATTGTAGCAGGTAGCCCGTAGATCTTAGTGCGCATAGCTCGTAGCTCTAAGCTCGTAGGGCGTAGCTCGTAGGGTGTAGCTCGTAGGTCGTAGATCGTAGTTTGTAGCAAGTAGCCCGTAGCCCATAGCCCGTATAGCGTATTCAGCCGTAGCTACGCGCCCGCACATAAATTTTATTGGCATAATCTCAGCGGGCCGTAACATTCAGTGGGTGGAAATTTTAAGATTATACGCAACTTGGATAGTCTGCATACAAAGTAACCTGATTTTTGTATACTTGCCTAAACCATTAATTTTAGCAGGTAATAATTTATTTATTTACCGTAATTATGAGGTATTTCGAGTATGGTGATCTGAGTATTTTTAAGTACCCAACTAGTTATGATCTTTAAAAAGCAATAATTATCCTAATTCATATTGAGCACTTGGTTTTTTATAAGTATTGATATTATTTCATATACACATAGATTTATGGATAATTAGAATCACGTATAGCGTGAAATAGGGAAAGTTTAAGAACTCCAGTAAGAAACATCTAGAAGATCTAACTAAACACTTGTAAGAAAATTATAATATCCTTAAATAACGGATCTTATATGTAAAAAGCATATTGAAAATGAATCAAAAATCATTTACAGTGGTAAAGTTTCTTCCTATCTCTCAAGTTTGATCCAGCTTGTGAGATATTATAGCTACGACTCAATTTATAATCCTGTGTGACGCAAACGAAGTTGCGGGGGTCAGCTAGTTTCTCTACATTACCTATTTCTTTAGAGTCGTCATATTATTCACACAGTTCTTTCTGATTACTACAACACTTTGGGATAGTCTCTCTATACTGCGTTGTAAACGAAGCGTTACAATATAAATAAATAAATTAATATATCTGGACAACTCACACACGCTCATCTGATCCCAAAGTAAGCTAATAAAGCTTGTGTTATGGTAATCAGAGAACTGATAAACATGTATACATATTTTATAAATGTACCTATACTTACATAGATGTTTTACAGCCAGACACAGAACAAATATTCATGTTCATCACACATTTTGTCTAGGGTGGGGATCGAACCCACGACCTCTTGGTTTTGCAGTTGGGGTCGCTAAATACTACACCAATTGGTCTGTCATAATATGTATGTTCCTATGTATAATTCTAGAACTTTCTATTAAATGGCACCATATCTGCACATCGGCCGTAGCGCCCGTGGCTGCTGACGTTACCTGTTTTATTAGGTCAACTTGTAACAACGTCTTTGCGTTTAATCAAAGGAAATTTCCAATTAAATTGATTGCGATCGGGGCCGCGTACTAGCGTATAGGGATTGTTCCACCCGTGTGCTTATGTACTTATTAAATAACTGGGCTTCATCCGTAGCTATGCGTTTCACTTAATTAATATTAAATACAGGGGTACATTATATTTTGTTCAAATCCTATTTTGTGTGTATTTAAATAGAAGTCTATTTGAATTTGAGTCATGTGTGAAAGAATATAATAAATTGTATAAACAAAATTTAAATGCGAATTAACGGAATCTTTAAGGAAACAAAGTAATTTTAACAGATTTTATTAGATTTAAAAATCAAAATGAAATGTCGAATTTATAAGAAACAGCCAAAACGCTGAGGAGTCGCTATGTGATGACGTCACCTGCCTCTAGCTGTCAAAACAATGTAAATTCAGACTATCAACGAC
The DNA here is from genome assembly GCA_018230765.1 of Ernsta delagoae. Lineage (NCBI taxonomy): Eukaryota > Metazoa > Arthropoda > Insecta > Lepidoptera > Hesperiidae > Ernsta > Ernsta delagoae. Next base: position 3,581 of record DWBH01000236.1, read on the forward strand.
TGACAGCGGACAAGAAAGTTACGTCACTTGCTTGTACCATTATTGTTGTCACGTTTGCATTTTTATTGATATCAAGACACTTCCATCTACCTAACACAAAACAAAAACAACTTTTTCTTTTCGCTTACGACTTTTTTTAAAAATAAGACTAAAAAAGTGCAATAATCTACATATTTATTTCAATTTAAAAGGTGTCCGGAAAGAATTATTAACCAGCGTCGGTCAGAAAATCGTCCATTACCGCAATTGAATTGAATTAGTATTCAAATGTATTCTAAACGTGTGTTTTTTGAAAAATAACGGTGTTGGTACACCGGACGCTCACAGCTACATGAATGTTAACAAGCTGTTAAAGGTCGCAGTACACCGAGAGATTAAAATACCAAGTCAAAGTCAAAGCCAAAATGTTTTATTTATTATAAGGTTTTTTGTGATACACTTGATAAACGTCAAATTTAAAAATACTAGTCGTCGCCTTTGGGCGCTGTTTTGGCTACTATTGACTAAAAGAAAGAAGCCAGCGGGAAAAAAACTTTCACTCTAAATAGACATTTCAATAAATGAACTAGGTACTTGTTCACTTGAAGAAAAAGCTATTCAGCGGAATTGATGTCTTAAAACTTAGTCCCCACCACACTGCTGATCAGTTTGTTCTGGTATCAAACTTCCTCAAGACTGATCGCGACTGGAACTTGATAGGATTAGTTTTTAGGATCTGAATTGGATTAGAAGTACTGCTAGTGTGTGCTGTGAGACCATAATATGATAATTCAATTAATAAATACTTTACCAGACCTAGATCGGCATCGTAGTGGAGATCTTAAACAACTAACCACAGCCCAAACAACCTAGCCTTAACAAGTCATACCCTAAATAGAGAATTCGCAATTGATTGATCATGATTATTGTCCAGTATGGCATTAACTAATGACTACAAGACTTGCTTGAATAATTAAGTAGACATATTTTTAATTTACTTTAAAATGTATATATTAGTGTAGGTATTTGAACTCATTAAAAAATGATGCTGAAGTTACTTCTGTGTGGCTTGTTTTAATGACGAATTTCAACCACTGCTCCAAGTGTACCCCAAACCTTACCCAAAACCAAGGGTGATCGGGGAAAAATGTCGGCTGTCCAAGAGAGGCAAGTGGGGCTATACGTTCGCAGACTAGACCTATCGGATGACACCCCTTGCAGTCCACTCTACCCTACCCTACCATATTAGTACCTCATCTATATGTAGTATTTTATACTATGCAAAATGAAATCTTTCTTATATCCTATTAATATTATAAATGGGTAAGTTTGTAAGTATGCATGGATGGATGCTTGTTACTATTTCCCGTAAAAACGACGGAATGGATTTTATAAAACTTTACAAATTAAAAAAGCTATTGTGTGAATTGTATCCTGTGCAGACGAAGGCACGGGCACAAGCTAGTATAAAATGAATTAAAAACTTAAAAAAGCTTTCACTTTGAACATTTATTGTTTTGTAATGTGCATGTGATGCGCTTTCACTCGAATACATTTGCAGACATTCAGCCTTCACCATTTTCACCCCCACAATTTTCAAACGGCTCAACCGATTTTCATCAAACATGTCTAAGAATGCTCGCACATAAATAACTTTTAACACAAAAAAAAACTACATTGAAATGGCTTCATCTGTTCGGGAGCTATGATGACACAGATAGACACATAACACTTAATTTTATAAATTCCTAAATGCATGTTATTATACCTACTAACTATTAATTTCCGAAATATTAAAAATATGGGACGTGTCTACAATTAAAACAGAGTATAAATAAAAAAACATCCATAAAAAAGTTAAATTTAGCAACGACATCCAAACGACTTGCCCCAAAACTTTATTCTTCAAACGTTACCTCCGGGACGAACCTTACGTTGCGAATTAAAGAGTTTCAGTTTTATGAAAGTTATTTCCTCATTTTAAGAGCTGGATAACATTAAAAACATGTATTTTTCGTGTACCTACTTACCTAAGTTTAGAAAATTGAAAATTTTTCATCAAATTCTATAGGTAGGTATTAGCTTCAAATACGTAGGTACCTATAGTAAATAAGTTCCAATAATGTCATAATTTTAGGGGCTATTTGAGTTATAATTTATAATAATAAAAAAGAGTGTTTCTATCTAAGACGTATTTCTATCTACATATTCGATCTCGTGCAATAATAAAAACTAGCAATTTTCAGTTATTTCATCGTATCTTGTATCAGAAGTAAGTAGCTATGTATAGTATTTTCCAGTAGATAATATAGATGAAAATTGAGTTACATGAACAGTGTTATACCTACCTATATTTTCTTAAGAATACCTGCTATCATATCCAGAAATGTGATTCTAATTATAAAATGGTAAGTTATAATAAAATGACGCTAATAAATTACAACATCATTTTGCAATCGAAAAATGCCTCATTAAACCATTTCCCTCACTCGTTCAGCAAACACCAATTAACCGTACAAAATGACTGCGTTAAAACGCGGAAACACGAAAAAACGCTGTTAAAAACTCAACTGCGGGAGCTCATCGCAAATTGCCGGACAAATTACTCCGAAAAAAGGTAAAAAAGAGTGTTAACAAGTGTCCCAGTCAACAGTGAATTAATAAATTTGCCGGGAAAAAATCTGTTAAGTTCCCTCGTCGGGTAAAAAATAACCCCGGACACTTAAAAAGCCATTTATATTCCGGGCCGGCCCGTTGGCGGATAGCCCGGGAAAAACGTGAAAAAATAGCCCTCAGGGGACCGGATGCAGTAACAAGTGGTTTATTTAAAGCCTTTTTTAAGCTTTTTTAACGCCTCAATAGCGGTTTCGGGGAGTGGGCTGAGATGATTTTTATTTTTTTTCCCGATTTACGCGGGGTTAATTTTATGATTTTATTTTCCGATCGCCGCTCGATGGGTTTTATTGATGGGAATAGAATTGTACTGCAGTAATAATGGTTATTAAATCTGGTCGTGAAATGTACCACAACAAACGAATGAAATGTACCTCATACAAAAATGAAGAAGTTTTTTATTTTATTTTAGTGGGATTTTAAAAGAGGAAGGAATAATGTATTGTTATGTTACTACACTAACTACCTACTAACGCACTTTAAAATCATTAAACATATTATTATTATAAACAAAAATAATAATTATATTAAAATAAGAATATACGTTGATGTTATAGGCCTACCTGCCTACATTAGCAGCAACTGCCAGTCAGGAGTCAATCATTATATATTATATAGATTTACATAATAATATTACCTACTACGTTAACTAAAAAAGTGTACCTTCTGCTACTGGGAGTCTACTACCACACACGGTGATTTTTTAAATTATAGACTAGACTACCTACATTAGCTAGATTAGATAGACTAGACCTATTATACTAGGATAAGTTAACATTCAAGCTAATTATCTAAAAACATAAAAGTGCCGCTAAAGGTGATAAAAAAGGGTAGAATAGGTCACATGTTACTCCATCTATTGTTGAATAGCAAAAGCTTAACATTTATAATGCTTAGTCTTTTAATGATTGTAGCACATAATCGATTCCAAAGATTTAGAAAAATTCTAACAAAATGTTAAATTAGCCTACTGTTTGATTTACATGTTGTCTTTTGTCTTCTGATTTAATTTTATATAATAGTTCTTCTATTTCCCACCAGATGGCCGCCACAAGTTTGAGTTCTGCTATCGTCTAGTAGGTGTCGCCCGTAAATGCGTAACTTAATTTCCGCTTTTACAGAACAGATGGCGTTATTAGCTTGCAGCTATTCACCACTAGATGCCGTTATTATTCAATTTACTTCTATTCGCTCATAGATGGTGCTATTTTTCCATCTTCAAATGAAACGTTTTATATTTCACTTAAGGCTACTGATAAAGTTATAATTATAAATAAAATACTATAATTATTTATGATAAATCGGGAACAATTGCGTAAATAAAGATGTGAAGTACTTAAAATCTCATGCTTTGCTAAACCATGCCAAACTTGACTTCAAAACTACAAGCATACTTAGGTCATAACGCCCAAGTGTGAAGCTAAAATTAAATAACATTTTTAACTGAGAGTAGAAGTACTCCATTAAAAATCAGATAATGTCAATTTATATCCAATTGCTATTGGAGATTAGCAGATTAGGTATTTAACGATGCTAATACCTGTTTACTATTCTCTTTATAGAGCAAAGATTTAATAACGGTCACAGAATTCACATCTAACCCTTCAAGACGAACGTTTAGTCATACGGTCATTATGTCCATAACAATACGTGACAAGACAAGACAGGTAACCCTCAGGAAAAAAGTCGCGGGTCAAAAGGAATCTATTGTTATTTAAATTAATTGCCCTATGACGCAAGGGTTGGTAAAATAATGTTTATCTTTTATTGTTTCTGTGTGAATGGGATGTTGGATTAAAGAAACATGAGAAATATTCGCGAATCTTTATTATTACTTATGAATATAAGAAAGTTATGAGTGTTAACTAAAGAATTTTATCTGAAAAGAGAATTGCAAGTCAAGAAAGAATTTTCCTTTGGAATATGTGAATAAATTTCGATGCAGTTATCGATTATAGACTTAAGCTTTCGAAATAATTTACAATTCACTTACACAGAAACAATATTTTATAATTATAATACTTAATAAAAAACTTATTCACTCCTAATTTGCGTTGTAAGTGTGTTTTTCTTATTATTAAACTACAGTAACAGAAACACTCATTAAGCCATGAAAAACGTTCATTTAATTAATACTCATATTTCTGAAAACTTGCATTTTTGATAGATAGACTTAAAAGTAACCATAATTGGTTGGTACTAGTTAGTACGTAAGTCCAAATATACATTTAATTTATGATCTACAATGGCACATATGATACGACAGTAGATTAAAAAAAAACAATAATTACCTAGGCCCGTATCAATAAACACAACTTAAGATAAGTGCATCTTGGGTGGGCGCTTTTCATAGTTATTTTTGCACTAGTGTATCTTGAGATACGCTCAATCTTAAGTTGTTTTTATTTATACGGGCCTAACTTTCTTGTGTTTTGTTTCGGAACGGGTTCTAGTATTATAGCAAGTAGCACAGGTTCGAGTTGTAGCATTATCTACGGATGCGTAGGTGCACATCAGCTACGACGTAGCCTGTCTACGCTTTGTGAAGCAATGTACAGTAGAAATATGCAAATATTAGGGTATTTTTCTAAATTTATTAATTAGGTCCTAAACAGGTGAACCATAGTAGGTACGTGTCGTACAACGTATGTCATTTTTCATAGATGAAACATCAATTTTTGAAGGAAAAGCTTACTGGGAACTTACTTGACTGCAATTTTAAATTTTAAAAAGTTCTTAACTTATAGCTTTTTTTAAATTATTACTCCTCGAAGTAAAGGTGGCAAACCGCCATATGTCCGTCACGGCGTCACCTAACCCTCGCGTGAGAACCGGTCCGGCCGGTATGCAAATGCGGTCTATTGTCCGGTATTTATTGTAACAGCAATTTGCATGCGCTGGCCTTGATTGATGATTGTCATTTAAGAGGATAGATTCGTTTTTCGTTTTAATATAAAGAATCTTAGAAATTAATAAACTGATTCTAATGCAGTTTAATACATCTAAGCACAGTATAAAATTTTTTGAGTTAGGTACTAGCAGAAAAATGTAACTAAAATCTTTCACATTAAAATATTTTGAAAATGTATCTCAGTTCATTCAAGTGTTTCACCCATTATTTTTGCACTGCTGTCCACAGTTTCCTTTCAAACAGGAAAGAGGCTAAGACTGTAGTCCAACACGCTACCCAAGTGCAGATTTTCGTTGTATTCCATCAACATCAGTGTTACTTTAATTGCTAAATGTTCAAGTAAAACTTCCTAATTTGCTAGAAAATTTCTTTTTCTGAAGTAGCTTTGTTAAATTAACACACCGTGCTGTAACAGCCACGCAAGCTGCCCCTGGACTGAGAACCGGTCCGGTCGGTATGCAAATGAGGTCCATTGTCGATGGACAACTCGGGTTTTTTTATTGTTGAACAAATCTATTGCAATTTTGACGACTTACTTTCAAGCTGTCGATTATTTTTTATCGATAGTCGATAAATAAACCTATTTATTTATTAAATTTGATTGCCAGATGTAAAATGCTATATGTAAAATATTTACATACAGAAGGAAGGTACCTACTTAAATAAAAATACATACCTACTTTACATTTACTAAAAATGTTTAATCTCACTTAAACTTGTGCTTGTCAAATTGTATTTATTAAATAAGTAGGTATTACTTCGTTATTATTTTAAAAATATTACGAAAAACAAATCACAAATCAAAGGTTTGCATGGTAATAAATTTAAAAATAGCTTAATGTGTTCATAAAATAAAACGAAAAATGTATCGGCATAGGTACTCAACCCCATCACTAAATGGGCAAAACATCCAAAACCGGTCAGGTCAGTTCCGCAAACTCACAATAGAGCCCACTGGATACTTAAATAGGTCCAAATATTATAATGAAATGCGCCATTATTCTTCTCTTGCGTCCGTTATTTTTTTTACCAAAAGGTGATTCTATTATGTCCAGTTGGCACCCTTTGGTATCTTTTGTGTGGCCCCTACTCAAAGATAACCGGTAAGACAACTTTGACCCAGCAGTTGCGGGTTAAGGGTTAAATCAGTTGAGTTCTGACCATGTTCAGGTGTGTTGTGTGCTTCGGTTTTTCGGTAAGTTATAATATTCCATTTAATTATACATAATATACCTACTTCAGTGGTTTGATAGCTTACTGCGATGATTGTCCTACCTTCCTTATCTATGTTCTTATAAGGAAAAATACATTACCTTATTGCTGCATTAGACTACATACCTACGCATATACATACTTAATTATTTTAGTTGGTTCCCTAAGGACTTAGGGACTCCGATGTCCTTAACCTAGTTGTAGGTACCTACCTAGTTGTACTTATTTTATCTTTTCATACCTAATTGCTAGATCTGCAATCTGTGCAAATTTCTCCTTAGGGATTTTTATTTCAATAAATAAAAGTAAGTATATAGGTACGTAATAAAACTACATAATTATATCTGTCCCGATTCCTATGTTTTGTCTTCAGCGATGCGCAAACTAGGTATGTACGATTAGAGAAAAAAAACAAACACAGCTTATTGCACCTCAGTAGGTGTTGATATTGTATATTTTTTAAAAGGTAGGCATAACAAAAAAAACATTACCTACTGATTCACACTTAAATTACACCTTAAAAGTCTTAATGTAAAAAAATTAAAAACAAAACGAAATGTATTTTTAATAACATCATGGCCGCCTGCCAGCTACAAAACTTGGGCGCCATTAAAATTTCGTCCTCCGTTCGGCCCCTAATTAAAAAATCGTGTCGTCTCGCAAATAAAATCAATTCTGGGCTCATTTTCTTCAGGGGTGGTGTTGAGGAGTTTTTCTCAACCCTTTCACCTCTTTAGGTAGGATATCTACTTTGATACCTCGTAATTATGTTTGTGTAATGGTTATGTAGGTACTTGGACCTTTTTGTCTGTTTGTTTGTACGCACTAATCTCAGAAACGGCTTACCCGATTTGAATGCGATCTTCACACATGTGTTAGAAGGTATAGCCTTCGCTTAATATTTACCTACCTACTTATTACATTTCACAAATATAACTAGGAAGGTACTTATCATTTATTTACTAGGAATGTTCTTATTATGTAGATAATATTGTAATAGAATGCTGTCGCTATACAAATATTTTTAATATCAGTAGGTAGATAGATAGATAGGTAACTACCTGTTATTTTTTAATAAAGAAACTAAAAATGTCCTAAATGATCCTTTAATGCAGATTTCAGGTAAAAGGTTTTAAAGTGGACCCTAGTAGGTAATTCTCATCCAATTCTCCGGTTTTATTTGTAATTATATTTGTGTAATGACTTAAAACTTTTGATGGACTCTGGCGGAGAAAGCGAACTTGTTTCTTAATTTTCAAACATTTTATTATGGAAATGGTATTTTGTTACTTCTCTCACTTAGACAGGAAGATTTTTAGGGACAACATTGAAAGTTAGAATTCAACTTCGGTTTTAATTTGAGCTTTCTCTTTGGATTATTTGACATAGTTCCGCACTTGAAAGAGTAAGTACCTAAGTAGGTAGGTATAATAACAATAACATTAGTCTTAAAAGTAGGTACCTACCTACTTACTTCCTACTAACATACCTACCTATAGAAACAAAATGTCAGGTAATTAAAATTTTATTCTGTGATTTTGTAAGTAGGTACCTAGGTAGGTATATTTCGTTTCACGTTGTTTGACCGAATTTGATAAATTTTGCATAGTGTGCGTCTTGAATCAACTTGAGAGATAGGATAGTAGGTAGGTACCTAATGTATATGTAGGTAACCGAATTTATAGTTTCATAATTTTTTATACCTTTAGACGAAGACGAAGCTGCGAGAGTCAGCTAAGTACCTACCTTGTAATAAAATAAAAACATTCATCATTCTTTCAAACGATATTAACAACAAACATAGACTGAAGCATTACAAAATATTAAAACACGAAAGCCCAAATCAAAAAGATTTAGTGTTCGCAATAAAACTCAAAGTGAAAGACGCGGGAGGCATTTTTAAGAATCGCCATATTGCCACCCCCACCCCACGACGCCCACAGAAAAAGCTTTTGAATTCAAAACAAAAATGTCTGCCCCCGCCAATGAAGGGCGGCCATTACGAATAAAAAAATAATCAATAGCTGCTTCAAGCGCGGAGGCGACTTAGAAAAAACTATTATTATCTATATTCTATTACAGTTGGCATAATGACCGTTAATACTTTGGCCAGGTTAGGTACAGATCCATACGAGTTGAACAACGCTACGGAGATTAATTAATGTTTTTAAATATACAATATCTAAGTAGGTAACCGAGGTAACCATATTTTATTCTTACCTCTGAGGTTTTATATTTAAGTATGTAGGTACTTATGTAATTATTAGAAATAAATTAGTTTGAATATCGCTGGTGATTGGGCGGGAAATTACTTTTTCTTATTATTTAACTGCAACTAAAATGTCAACTGACTTGTAGATACATAGATAGGTACATACTTTATGAATAGAATTCACTTAATCAAGAAGCGCTAAAGACTTATAAAAGAAACAAATAGGTCATAATGGAATAATCACCACGCATCAGTCTTTGGCGGGAATTTTTCACGCCGTCACCTCGATCGGAAAACTTTTAAACCAATTTACTGTTTAACGGCTCTCATTTGTTTTGGCGCCAACTTTTATAAACTGCCTAATTACCTACTTAGTTTGTTCACTTTTACTTGCAAGTGTACTTAAATCATAAGGGCCTCTTTCACAATCTTCAAGTAGGTATGTAAGTCCTAAGTATACTACCCATTGAAAAGACATTATCTACCGTAGTCTAGGTATTATTTTAAAAAGAATTTAACATATACCTACCTACCTATTATATTCTAACAAGACTAGCTTGGTAAGAGGTAGGCCTAGACAGACGTTCCTATTTAAAAAGTGCTATAAATATTAATTAACTGAAAACCATAACAATGCCAAGGAAGGTAGGTACCTACCTATTTTCAATTGTGTGGATATCTAAATAATAAATCTCTGTCTGTTTTACAATAAACCTACCTTTATTGATTACTTAAATTATTTGTGTGAAAACTTATAAGAATATTGTTAACATAGGTTAAGATATAGACCTCTGATATCTGTCTGTGAGAAGTCTGTATGTAGATAACTAAAATACACTGTTACTAATAAATTAATTTAATTTCGTTTCAAGTCAAATATAAGTCAATAAGTACCTACCTACCCTCGCAGTCACCGTACTGTACTTACCTATCGTAGAATCGCAAAGAAAATTATCCACTGATTGTGTCCCCTCTCATTGCAAATGGTAACGAGCAACGATAATTATGAACTCAGAAACTTTATTTCGTTACAAGAAATCTTGTTAGAAAGACGTTATTCCCTACCTACATAACTTCTTACACATTACCTAAGTTATAGATTCTCCGTTGGTTGTAAATATGTAGATTAATAACTGGTGGTGTGTTTGATAGTTTAAGTCTCGAAAAAGAGGTCGAGTTCTTATCCACTGGCCAATCACCACTAGATAAAAATACTGGCCATTAATTTCTTTAAATCCCAAATTTAAAACAAGCATTTAGTATAAATCCGCGCCAGGAGATGGTAGGTAACTCCCGCTCATTACGGGGAGATAAAATTTAAATTGCTAAGCACCCCTTCGAAAAAAGGGGTAGTTTGGGGTGAAAAAAAACGTAAGGGGGATCTAAATAGGCCCTCCTTGGATACCTCCTTATAGGCGTTCATATTTTTACCCTTTCTTGGTTACTCAACATTTTTAATCTGCTCTCATTTCTGAACATAGATAAAAGTACCTAAATTCGAGA
>DWBH01000237.1:0-14064 GCA_018230765.1 Ernsta delagoae
AAGACCCTGGTAATTTGAATTTTACTTTATTGCAATTGACAACCAATTTATTGCAAGACGTTGAAACATTTGTGTTTCTATTTTTAAAAGGCAAATAAAACACGATGAAGTACCGAAACCGATACCATCTTGTACCGTCAACGGTTATAGGGACCATAGGGTTTAAAGACAACTTTTAACCGGTTGTCCTTGGTACACCATGCCCTGAGAGATGTTGCTTTCCTCAGTGCTGTTTATTTCACTGGAGAAAACTAAGAGCAAAACAGAAATGTCCTAGCTCGATATTTTAAGTAAAATTCATATTTTGTTTTGACAGAATTACTTACAGTATTCCAGATTCCAGTTTTTAGAAATGAAATTTAAAAATTCTATCAATTTTAACAACATCTCATAACCATTAATAAACTAGTAGGTACCTAATAATAATAATTTTATATCTGTCTTTCTATTAGGAACATTATTCAGTAACATTCTATGAACATTTATTTAGGTCAAAATGAGTTGGAATTAGCATTTTTCTCAAGGAAACGTTTTCGGAAATATTTCTTTTTTCAAAAAAAGCCTTAATATCATTCAAATCCCACGTCCCAATAAGTAACTGAGAATCCAAAAATAATATGAGTTTAAAAACGAAGAAATAACTATAAGGCTTAACCCAAAATCCGAGTTAGCCTTAATTCCCTTTACAAAGGTTTTCGGTTGAATTCATGTCGAAAAAAGATGACTCGAAATAGTCTAAAGCGAGTTTTAAAAGGAAATAATCGCGTTATTTATTACCACTGCCAGAGAGGAACCGTCTTTAATCTGTTCTAAGTACGTACAGGCTGATTTTATGGAAGATTAAAAACATAGATCGACATCAAAAAAAATTAGATAGCAATAAACTTTAAGATACCTGTTTCACGGCGACTATGATGACGGTAACGTATCTATCTAGTAAAAATATGTACTAAAAACAATTCCAATGTATTGATTTTTTACAGAATCAGAATCAGAACAATTCTGATTTTTTGATTGAGAATCAGAAGATTTCTGATTCTGATTTTTTACAATATATGGATGTACTTATTTAAAATTGTATGTACAATCTTTGTCATTACAATAACTATTTGCTAAAATAGAGCATGAAAACATTGTGTTCTTACTGAGATGACCCTACCATATAAATAACATTAACTTTCGTTCCTTTAAAACTCTTCATAATCTCATGAGAACTCATTTCTGGTAGCACTCAATCATGTTCTTAGTAAAATTATTGATCACCACAAACTTACACTTACATATTTTATTTTAGTTTGAGATCTAGTTGAATCGAAACTAGATTCGAAGTTAATTAGACCGATTACGATGCTGAGACGTATAAGTTATGTTTACGATTTTGAATTTAAAAATTCATTGTGAACTTCAAAGGAGTCCGCTGTTTATACACTTACATATTTATGAGGGATTTGTATGATTATGTATTTGCTGACGTCGCGGGTTCATTTACCTTCAGACCTACAGATTTATAGTCACACTAAATTAGCCACTTTTATGGAGTAAAAGAGGTTAACTGGTCTTTAAATCATAATCAGGAAAAGCACATAAAATACAAGATTATTTTCCGCTACGTGCATAATTACCAACATTATTTAATGATTTGTTTAATGTGAGCATAAAATTATGAATCTGCTTGAACCTTTAATGTTTTATCGATCTGATTTCATTAATTAGAAACATGTGGTCATTAAATTAACGGAAGGAGTGAACCAAGTTGTATATCCACAAGAAAACCCCAATAAACATCTACGACTTCAAATTGCTGCCGATTACAGTCAATTACAACTGAGCTAGTATTAAAACAGAATTTATGAAACTAAAATTAACACTCGCCTTTACCCCGTTGGCCTAATTGCATCATCGTCGTGTAATAAATCATACTGAATCGAGACATAACGAAATTGTAGCAAGGATTCCAGATCTAATTGGGTCCGTAGTGTCCGTACTTACGAAGCTTGGACCTATCAATATACATTGATTAATGGTATCGAAAGACCTCAGTATAATTGCTACGCGAGACCGTCATGAATCAACTGCCAGAGTTATAAATCTGATAACTGGAACTAGTTTTGTAACTTGAATAACATTACTGGCTACTTCGTCCACGTCTTTCTCTGTGTCTTTGGCTTTTTTCACTCGTCCGTTTATTTTTATTTTTAACACCGTTCCATGTGTAAATATTTTGATATTTTTATCTTATCAAGTTGCTTAATGAGCACACAGAAAGCGAACAATAAAAATAAATTACCCACCGAGTTCATCTCTGAAAATATGGAGGCGTCTTTAGGATTTTTTGTTGATCATAAAAATTTCGGTGTGCGAATCCTTCTACATCTAATTTAGCCTGAGGCTGTCTTTTAATTTGTTCTATTATGTCAAACAAAACTGAGAAAAACTCTGATGTAGGATTAGCTCCGTAATATAATTATATAAAAACAAAGATATCAAATTTCTGAAAGTCAAGCGGATTGTAAAATTAGATTGTGTTTCAGAACAACTCAAGCGCGATGAAGTTTAGTATCAACTATCTTACAGTTTTTTGCCATCCCCACAGGCGCCACTGTTTTTTATTACCAATTGTTACAAAAAGATGATTAACAAAATTATGTTTAATGCGAGACTTAAACAAAACAAGATAGGAAGCTGCAAAAAATTTCGAAGGTAGTTATAATACAAAGCGCATTAAATTTAATCTAAAATACTAGCTAGCGAAACGTAAAATCTTAAGTATAAATCTAATAAAACAACAAATATATACCACCAGATTATTGCGATATAAAATCCACCTTAGCAGTTGGAAGTGTCACCGTTTGACACTACTTATACCTATAACATTGTAACGACTTTCGTAGAAGACTTGCCGAAGGAGTTGCCTGCATAGAACTAGATACAACACCTGTCAGACATACGCATGGTAGGTTAGGTAGGTAAAGTACAGCGCAATGAACGCCTACGTCACTCAGAGGTGAAATTGAGTGTGAAGCGGCAGCGACCAGCCGTCGCTCCCATTAAGTCGCTCGGACTGCGCCTGCGCTGATAAACCGGCTTTGGATGCGACTTTGTATGCTACTGCCAACAGTGACTTCTCCGATGAAAGAGACGGCGATATGATAGTTCGTTTCATTTGGTATTAGTCTGGCAGTCTTACTGGGGATACACATATTATGTACCTACGTAGACAATATTATCCTGAAAAAAAAGGTTAATTCTAAATCGAAAATTTTACCCTTACGCGTGTTTTAATTTAAAAATATCATGTTATAATATTATGTTAATCACGATCTTAAAAAGGCCCCATACCTACTAAAATTACGTTCTTTATATTTTTCGAAGTTACATTTGTAAAATAAGACGTCTAAGTAGTTTAAATTAAGAAACAATTGAAATTTTAATTTTGTTTACAGATTATTAAACTAGTGACTCAGTCGAATAGCTTTGTAAAATGAGCCAAGTAAAATAACAGAAAGTTAATAAAAATATAAAATAATTTAACTTTATTTTAATACTGTACACTACTACTTACCACAACGCGTGAGAAGAACCTCTCGACTGCGGTCCATTAGTATATTCCATTTATTTTTTGTCCACGTACCTGTCCGAGTTTGGGGATTCAACTTTTTATAAGACCTCGCGACGAATACAAAATTTCTTTGGTATACAACGAAAAATAAATAATGTGCCGTGCAACTATGCAGACCTGGAACGTAGGGCATTTAATTTTTCCATTAAGTTTTTTAATGTACACAATAGAATGGCAATGACGTTGTTGTTTAAAATGTTCGGTATGTAGGTAGGCACCTATGTAGGTAAGCAACTTAGTAGTAAAGTACCTACTTCGTTTTGATCTTAAAATGAAATAGCTACTTTTTTGCGAATGTGATGACCCACATACCGAGATAATAAACGATAAAAAATTGAAGTAATTCGAATTTTATTTCAGAGCAAAACAAAATTAAGATACTACCTGTCTAATATTAACCTTTAAAAATAGCTAGTCAACAATACTAAGGCTTTCTTTTAAAGCGACATAAAACTCAAAGGCAATAAAATTTTAACCAACACAAAAAGACAGAATAAAAACCGTTGGCGAAGAATGACTTCAGCGCAATGATTGTTGGTATAGAACAGATCATTACCAAAATTCATGTTAGAACCTATGTACATTAATAAGATTAAGAAAAGTACAGAACCAAATACCAGCATAATCTGATTACTTCGTAGATGTAATAATTTATTTTGTTTTCCAGAGTATCTTAAAACGCAGAAGTCAAATTAAAGGTAGTGAAAAATTGTAAAGCCATAAAGAATTTATCCGAAAAGCAAATTACAGAAGCAAAGCCGTAGGCGGAGGCTGTCTTCAACGCCATTAGTGTAGGCAGAGATCGTTACCAAGACCCACCTCAGTACATTAATGAGACCAAGAAAGGTACAAATCTATTGACTGCATGAAACTCGCTAACGATGTATTATTTTCGACCGCACACATTGTTTAATTGGATGATTACGAAATCGACAACGTAGGTAATTCTACAAAATAATCAGCTGGTATTTTTCGATATAAATAGAGTCCGAGCAAATGTAAATGGAAAACATTTCTTGTATCACTTCGATAAAAATGAATTATTGTTGAAAATATTTATTATTCTTAGATTATACTTATTAGAAATACTTACATGTCATCATAAAACGAATACCTCCTACCCATGCAAAGGATTACGTACATGACAAGTCGTACATTGTTACACGCCATATAGTACAAACCTTTAATTTCAACATCAGCATCACCTGTTTTGTGATTGTGTAACCAAGTAAATAAAAATAATGTATAATACCTTCAATATATTTTTGTTTTCTAACACTAATAGGTATTATAGGTGTGCTAGACCAAAAAACTGACAGCGCAGCAGCTGATTAAAAACCGGACACAATCTTACGCCATTACAATTTCACAAATAACAAAAAACTCTGCTTACTGACATCTCATTCTGTTAAAAGCACCTAGTACAAAAAATAGAATAAAAGAATGCTAATATCATATTTATTACTCGTTGTGGCTGTTGCGAAAATATTCTTAGTGAATAACTTGCCTCATTTGTATTATGTCATATACTACGAGTAATAGGTATGTAAGCGTTTAGCTACTGCTAATTCATATTCCGTTGTTGCTTCAAATGGTCCTTGATTGTTAGTATTAAGAATATGTGGAGCATAATTCCTTACATATAACTTTATTCTTTTCTTATTTATGCATTAGGTAGCAGAATTAATGTATGTAAATTACGTATTCGTTTGCATAATTTTAAACACGCTTATCTAAAGCAGTCCTTTAGTTATTTTTGGCTTTAAATGTCTTAATAACGTATACGATAGGTAAGTAACTTAAAGTAAAAAATATCTTGAAGAAAATCTGTTTCTTTTTTTGTTCAGTTATAAGCCATTACCCTCATTAGAAACTTGCGCATTAATCATTAGCTAGAGAGGCGACTAGAACTGTAGTTTTGTCTGCTTCCGAGAGCGTAAGTCAATAATCTCGTCTAAAATCGCCACTATTCTAATGGTAATTAACTGAAAGTCAACGTGGGCATACCTCAGCCGGAGCTATAGGTAGCACAACAATAAATCGACTTAAAGGAAACCAGCTTAGTTGGCTGTAAAGAGATAAAACGTTGCGTGGGACGTACGCCAGTTAAGAACAGTTGCCCGGTAACAACTTTTATGTACACTAATACATCGTCGTCTGTGGGTTTTCGACGATCATTTCAACATGTAATTTGTACTTAATAGTTTCTACTCTTTTAAGCTTTTACTAAACTGTATAGAAGTATGCTAGACTAGGTTTTGTAATTATTTACCAATTTAGTTGTGTATTTATACAAAGTTTAAATTAAAACGAATTAGTAGGATAGATAAGTAAGTACGTTTTGCAATATCGTGTAAGTAGTACATTATTAATTAAACGTCTGCAATTTCATCGCTCGAAACAACTGTGTTACCCAATTCCGATATAAGAGAAAGGTTTATAAATACATGAGGTTTGACATGTGTCAAAGCAAGTTAAATTTAAACAGCATTAATGGTTACGGAAGGTTGTTTTCCCATATTTATTTCGCATCGGATTTCTAAAATTTGAATAATTATCCAACATCATGGAGCATTAGCGCTAGATTAACAACTAAGATTACGTTTTGATGCAATAGAATACTTTTCATATCCAATAAGATTGTATATCGCAGCGTTCACCTGAAAACTATACAGTTTCCAGTAACAAAATCTGCCACTTGATTATACAAATTGCAAGATTATGCTAATTCAGGCCGCTTATGTCTCTGATTTACTTTGTTGCGACTCTACAAAGCTTGTAGATGCCATTTGGGACTATAAATTTATATATCGGCTGTCGCTACCGTTCTGTTTGTGTGGGTTGGAATCCAGTGAAGTAACATTATTGTAATAAGTTAATTTTAATAGTAACACGATCAAAACGCCTTTTGGGATCTATGCTTATAAAGAAAAGGTAGCGGTACATGGCAAGTCTTTGTATGTGTCATATATTATACTGTATAGTAAAAGAAAAAAAGTTGAAATAAACAAAATTAACAATTCGAACGCGAGATTCTGAAACTAATTAAGAAAGAAGAATAATATCGATCTCATAACATCGAAATCCATTTTCAATACTATTTAATGGCTTAAGATACATGTAATTAAGAACGTGTAACCCATTAGCATATACGGTTTCTTTGTCTGTTTTATGACCCTCATTTTATATTGCCGCTAAATGTCTTAATTTCATTCGTTGATGCTATCTCGTAGAAGGTTTTGCATTTTAAGCTTCTGTTTGAGGTAAATGCATTTTAAGTAGGTAGTATGCATATTTCATATATCATAGATCTATCGTCTAATTGTAAATACATACATTGTGTGTATAAAAAAGAAAGAAAATTTGTCTTTGATCACATTATTTATACTTTTCAATTTATACATTTCTTTCGTTGTGTTTTCATTTATGTTTTTATATGTACATTTGTTTTGAATATTTTCATACATTTCTTAAATTAATATTAGTGAGCTACTGAAATAATACACTTTGTTTTGGCAAAAGCAAGCACTGAGTGACAAAAATGAGCGTTTGAATTGTTAAAAAGTTATTCATAATTCAATTTAAATGTTTGTTTACGCGTTCATCCGGCTCGGAAGACCAATGTTTCTTAAGTGTAATTTGCTTGTAAATCGGGGTTAATTTTTGCGTTAACGTAAAATATTTAGTAGATACGTACATATTACGTAGAATCGTAGGTAGGTACTTCTAATAAATAATTACCTATGTAACAGTATTAAGTTATAGTTTAGGTAAATAATTCAATTTTCCTTGCATTTATATTACTAATGCCTTTCAATAATAAATATTCATTTATCTAAAACTAATTGCGTACGTAGAGCCGATAGCAGCATCAATCCTAGTAGGAGGCTGTGCGGAGATGAGAGGTCACTGACCCGCCGCATTCCGTCGAACCTGCCTGCTCTCTTTACTTAGATGTTTTACTGAACGTCCATAATTAGTTTTTGAAACCCTATACGGAAGACTCAAAGAAAGTTAGCTCTATTTGATAGGGAGGTAGCTATTTATTAAGTTTTTGTTACTTTTGTTGTATTTTTATACTATTGACTTGTCCTAAGTAAAACAAATAACTTTTTTTTCTGGAATTTTAGCTCCTTAACAGCTTTCTTAAGTTCCTGTAAAGTTTATATGTTACTTAATAACTTAATCTTCTTTCCTTAATTACTTAAATAGCTTTTATTCTTTAAATATTAAGCTTCAAAACTGTAATTATAATCATTTATATGGCATTGCATTTGAAACGTTTTTAACTTGAATTCATTTATAAAATCCTTTTATTTTAATAAAACAGGTTATTAGCGTATTTAAAAAAAATAAAACTACTCGTAACGTACTCATACTTCTGAATAATGTATAAAAACTGTTACAATATTGCCTATTTATAATGCAAAAACCAATTTGATTTTGCTTGGACAAAATTTCGAACTAGCAATTTAAATTGGAACATGCCAAGAGTGATACCGATCTTAAATAACTTCGCACGTTAACCTTAAACTTTCACAGAAATTCTGTTTAAGTAAAATGCACAGTGAACTGGTTCTGAAGCCTTTTACTTACATAATTGAAATAAGAAATACTGAATGTTATACGATTTCAAAATCTAGAGCCCATATATATACATATAGCTGTAGCTAAAATTACACATTTCTTCTTCAATGCAAACTTTATTTAGTTGTAATCGACAACGGTTTTATCAGCCGAAACAAATTATCCCGTCTTTCCACTTATATTCCCGTCTTCCTCCGTACTTACAGTCGAATTAAGTAACCTCCCTTTTAGTAATCGGTTAAAAATGTACCTTATTCATAACTTTGAAACTGTAAGTATGGCTGAGTTGGTAGGTACATACTTCATTTAGGTGTCCAGATGGTCAACTCTATTCACACTTGAAATAAGAAAAAAAAATCTATTGAGAGAAATTGATTCGATCCGTAGAAGTGATCGGGGCCCATAGAGTTAGAAGGATTTTAGATAGACAGTTCGATAGCGTAGAAATAATGTTTATTGGTCTCCATAGAGCCCCTTGTTTGCGTTTCAACATTAATTGTGTAGGTCAAAGTGGGTACTTACCTACAGATACATTTTCATTATTGTAACAAGAAAATTCATTTTTAAATTTTAATAATAATTCCTTATTTGAGCCACCTATGACTTCAATAAAGTATCTACGGTATGAACTCTCATATTCAAAGATCTCAGATTCATAGTTAACGTGGCCAGTGTAAATATTATATCATTTAATATCGAAAGGTCTGCACTCTGTTCGCTTCAACTAAACGATTTCTTAAACAAATAAATTTCAATACAGAAATAAAACCAACATAAAAAATAATGATCATGCCAAATCTAGGCGTTTCTAAACTCTTTATCAGTTACCGATCGCCGTTCGATAGGCAATCTCGAACTCACGATTGGTTTGAAAAAAGAATCGATTCTGACCCGGATCGATAGCAGAAATACCACCTCAGCGTTCAATTTTAAAACGCTTTAACTTTTATCACTCGGACATTGCATTTTTAATTCGCATTTTAAATTAGGAAGGAATCTCTAAAGCAATTACGTCGAAAACTTTAAGCGATCGAGCCGTATCGAAAATTGTTTGACTCCATATCCACAGCGCTGTCACAACAGCTGTAGGTAATGTTTGTGAAATGAAACGAGGACGTTTTTAAGAACCTGTTCCTCGGGCGTATGCCGGCGCCTTTCCTCAGTGAATTTCGTACTTGGACACTGGATTTTGTAGTTGACTGACCGTCGACTGTAACCAACATAGTATTAGGTAAAGTAGAACTCATTACATCGAAAACCAAAACTAAAACCGTTCCGATATCATGAGTCACTTACCCATTTTCTCCACGGCGCCATCAAGCGAGTGTTTCTTCCACCAAAAACACATTATCCAACCGGTAACCGTAATGGAAAATATTTTTTAATGTAAGCCATTAGCGCGGGGCCACAATCCTCTCTGTAATTTCGATCTTGACTTTTTTTACTCGGCGTCCGCGTGCTCTGATGGGATTCTGAACGACTGTCCATCGTGATCCTTATCTCGGGGTATAATAAGAAGAGACAGACGTTACTTATATTTTATTTAACGTCAAAAGTTGATCGAATTGGTGCGATAAGAGTGTCGGGAGGGAAAGATTTGTTTATGTCATTAATTATGTGTATTCTTAGCGATTATCTCTGTTTGAAGCTACAAGTTTTGGATTCCTGTTTTTGGTGGCTTTCTTAAACTGAGCCTACCAAACAGGCTTGTTTGTGTGGTGACCGTCGTTCAGAAAGTACCCTGCATCGGAGATGTTAAAATGTTTTCGACTAAAAACGATGTTTTTAAGTACATTTTTGATGAATTCTTTTAACTCGTGAAGTGAATTACCAAGGTTGCTAGGTACGAATGGTTACGGTCAACACCGGAACGTAATGTATAGTTAGTAAGAATAGTGGATTTTATTGTCTTGGCACGGTGCGGTGTGGCGAGCGTTTTTCTAAGTAACTTGGTAATTGCCTCGTTAATTTGATTTCGTTGGCGGTCTCTTTGACGCCAAGAGTTGTTTGACCGGTGATTCCGTATCCGTCATCCGCGTACACCTCAATTCGGTATTAAGATATCGCGTTCATTATATATTTCTAATTTATTAGAAGCATTTCTGAGAATCGTATTTAAATCAAGCATCTTTCGTTAATTGGAACGGTTCTTCTGTAATCGTTTGATGACTTACTTCATAACTGGATTTGTTTTAATTATAGAGACTTCTTTCTTATTATGATGTAGCTACTTTATACTTCTTTAAATCTCAGCTAGTCTACTTCTTACCTTAGTCTGAAAGGATATCTTACGCACTGAAGTAGGTATGCGCAAGCAGTAGAAAAACACTAGAACCATTTTCCTTTATACAATTATAGCCGCTTTCTTCCTACTATCTTCTATAAGGCCTTTCTAATTGAATATATTTCCGACTTATTCCTCATTTATTTAGGGCTACATTTAAAGGCGACAGGGCAAACCGAACTAAACAAAAACGAAAGAGATAAAACACGTCGAATACAAAATATTACGACGAAATAACTTTATTATGTCTACTTCTAGAGTAGAAATACTAAACACGAAATCATAAAGATTGCCATACGTGACCATGAGGTGCTAGTAATTAGTACCTATACAGACGGGCAACCTCTACTTCTCGTTCGTTTAAGTTTACTTAAAACCGGTCTGTCTGTCCATCTCAATATTTGCGTGAGGGTTAGCGAAGATTTGTGTTTTTCGCTCATTCATATTTTCTAGTAATATTTGTGGTTAAGCACTGATTTCATAAGCGATGACGCTAATTCATTTTTATTTTTCTATACGAGGCTCATATTGACTAGTAATCTAAAGGTTGAACATCTATTAAGTATGGTACGTGTTAAATCGTGCACTCAAGAGGAAAATCTTAAAAAGGTGATTTAAAGGGTCTTATGTTGGATTGGAATTCAGCTCAGTCCTTTCCTTTCCATACGTTTCTCTGGAAGCACTAAATTTTGTAATACGCACATCATATATTATTGTAAAACAACTTGCATGCAGACACTTAACATGGACCTACCGAAACTTTAAAATCAATTTTTCACTGTTCAAAATAATTTTAGACCTTATTGTAATACAGCAGTAGTGTATTTCTATGGAGGCGCTTGTGATTCAACATCTTTAGGCAAAGAACCTTGCTTCTTTTTCTCACTTCAACATCAAATACCAAAGTATCTATCTCGATCTAAGACACCATTAAAATCACTCAAGCGTCTATAAAGAATCTGCGACTAGATACCTACCACGAGAACTCGTATCGAGATTATCAAACAATCTCTGAAACTCAAAACCAACGTCAAATGAACTCGGAAAGGTCATTACACTTTTTTGTTTATCTTTCATAGAGTAAAATTTATTTACGTGATGCATTCTTAGCGTGACAGGGGAGGCGACTCATGTTGTTATCATTACGTGCATGTCAGGGTTCGGGACTAATGTTTTTTTAGTTTTTTTTTAATAGACAACACACGACGATTAAAATATCGAAAACTTTGGACATTTAAGACAGAAAAATCATTAATTTAATTTTTTGTGGATAAATATTCTTAGACATTTAGTGTTACTTTTTTCGTAGCAAGAATTAGCAAATCTGTTTCTTTATCTTACGTACCCATTTTTAAGCGTAATGGCACCAGCAACCTAATACCAAGACGCGCTGTTAATAATATTAATCGAAGCGATTGGCCACAAAATGCTTTTAACGTAATTCGATTCGGCCGAACTGAAACCTGTGGAATGGGACCAATTTAACGTGAGCTCCCCCACTCATTGTTTCGCTATGGAACATCGGGAACGGGGAGTGTTTACAGAGGTCTCCGAAGGGTGGTGCGCACACTTGCGCGTGCGTCGCTGGTCTCGCCTTGAGACTAGAGTCTCGAATTACTCGGATCACGTTCAAGGTGCGCCTGCACAGAATAGTGGTCACCGGAGGTAAATTATGACGTCGCGCCACAACGTTGCGTGTAGATATGCCAACTTTGACAATATGCCTGACCTTTCTACCCACTACCCTATCAGCTAGTAGATAAAGGCTTAAAATTGACCGAACAGTTGTTTTTAAATACAATTTATTAGGCAAAATATTGATATTGATGATGAAGCAACAATGTTTCTTTATTTTGTAAGGTTGAAAAATGCAGCAAATGAATTATCCTAATGGTAATGAGATGTTCATAACGAAATGTAGTTAATTAAAATCAAGTATTCTGAACCAATGGTCTGCCTTACAGCGTTATAAATAACCGTCGATTCATACAGAGATCAGAACTACATTCGATATACTCCGCCTTTACTCGGACTTTTAATTAAAGCGCGATATTTTATGGTATGAATCATTAAAGCATTTCGATGAGATCTCATAAAGAAATACACGAACGAAGATGAGGTGTGTTGAAAACTTATATTTTATTTTCACTTTCTTTGTTGCAGGTACATTCATTCGAAGGAGAAACCGTTTAAGTGCACAGAATGTGGGAAAGGATTTTGTCAATCAAGGACATTGGCCGTCCACAAGATCCTTCATATGGAAGAGTCTCCTCACAAGTGTCCAGTTTGTAGTCGGAGCTTTAACCAGCGCTCGAATCTCAAGACACATCTCCTAACTCACACGGACCATAAGCCTTACGAATGTAGCTCTTGCGGGAAGGTTTTCCGTAGAAATTGTGACTTGCGAAGGCATGCCTTGACACACGCTGTTGGAGATGTACCGCCCGGAGACGTTTTGGATGTAGGTGAAGAAGATATTGGAAGACCAGGATCACCAATTGAACCAGGCTACGATGACGAAGATCCGGAATTATCGTCACCTGAACATTCGCCAGTCAGAAGAGCACGTTCATCTTCTATTGAGAGTATCGGAAGAGAACAAAGTGAAGAAAGACCGAGAAGAATTTCACCATCACCAGTAGAACGTACTCATTGCCATCACAATGAGCCCCGAGACAGAGCCAGTCCTTACACAATGCGTCCACAACATCCAGAGAAACACCGTATGGGAACATCGGAGTTGTACGAAAAACGAAGATATACATCAGATGAAATCATAGAAAAAGAAATGCGGTACGACATCCCGGAGCCCCAAGTCAGACATCCACAATTGCAAATAAGAAGAGATTTGCATCAAGTTGCTCCTCAAGATCCATCAAAAATTGTTCAAATGTCGAGTCCGCCTATTGACCCTGGGCCGTCTGGAATGTATTTGAGTCCATTTAGAAAAAGAAGTCATCCACCGGATATTGCGGAAAACGTGAGAACTTGTGCCCCTGTTTATCGCAGTAGATCACCGGAACCTACTAATTTATCTATGCCCCGACCGCCTATAGGAGGTGCTGATGTTGTTGTTGGGATACCACCCCCCATAATGGGTATGCCATCGTATCATAAGTTTGGACTCCCCCTGCCGCCTCCTCACCCACAAATAGCATATGGACCTGTACCCCATACAGTGCTGGGCCCCCAACAAACTGTTGCTCAAGATTTGATTGTAAAACATGCTCCTCCAAAAAATACTGCACCAAGTTCTTCAACAACTGTTACAAATTGTAAGGATGTCCCGCATACTAATTTCAAAGATCCAGATGAACCTAGTTCCAGTTCAATAGCAATAGGTATCAAGAACATTGTGGGTATACAACCGAACACTAATCCTAAGCCTGGGACAAGTCAGTCCTCTGGACCTAAGAAAGGTTTTAGTATAGAAGACATTATGAGACGTTGATAAAAAGTTGAATCAGCAAACTTTATCAATGTATTGTTAGACAGATTTGTAAATAGGTACGTAATGATAGGTACGTAGGCTTAGTACTTAGAAATCATTCACTCCTTAAACTTTAACTTAGGC
>DWBH01000238.1:0-14063 GCA_018230765.1 Ernsta delagoae
ATGAGCCGTGCGGTGTAGTGGTTATAAAACGGACCACCATGCGAAGGGTCCTGGGTTCGATTCCCGGCTGGGCAGAAATTTATAAAGAGTAAATTTTCTCTTCTCGGTCTGGGTGTTTGTGTAATTGTCTTTGTGTGTGTCCATGGCACCCACGACACAGGGTATCCTAATGTAGGGCTGTGAGTGTGAAGCGTTATTTATTTATTTATTCGTTATATTTCACTGATGCTGCTAGTGCTGCTACAGCAAAAGGTAATTGAGAAATATATTGGATCAAATTATTGCACGTCATGTTGAAACACGAAAAAATTAAAATATATTCAAATCAGTTATGCTATATAGATATAAAGAGTATGAAGTTATGTTTGTAGCCTTCACACAGACATGAAAGATACACACGTAGACCAATTTATAGCATACGTAGCGGACAGGTACATTCTCCAAACAAAATTGTAAAATATTTTTCAATATTAAGTGGAAATGGAATGGAATATTGTATAACAAACAGCTTGTATTCGATGCAACTAAAATCATTTTTGAAGAATCGAAACGGGTACGTATTTATTTATCGAGTTATTTTTAGTTCATTTTCGGCAAAGGAACTTGTAAAACATTCATTGCTTTATTTCTGTTCAGATTAAGTCATGATTGCATTGCAATACCTTCTATTTTACTATTTTCTTCTTTCCTCTTATCTTTATGTAATAATTTAATTATTTTATTTATAGTTTGTTTTACCATATAAAAATAAATGGTTCAAAGACAAAAATCTGTTTTTTCTATTTCGATTTGTCTTTTCCTCGGCGTTAATCAAACCAATCGGCTATAAGTACAAGCAGTCAAACAGGGTTGATAGAATAAGAAAGCCTGAAGAATGGATCAGTGGCAATATTCTCATAGAGTAATGTATGCAGACATTTAGTTTAGCGTATGAAGTTATTTCGTCACTATCTGTCCACACTCATTCGTCCCTCGCTCGAGCGGACACCGCTTTGTACATCGAATACCGTCAAAGCCAGCGAGTTGTAGCAAACAAAATATTCCACGAAATGTTCCCACGAGTCGACACATCGACGCTTGGATTCACAGCTAGTGGAGCGGACGAACCATTGTGGAGTGGTCGTATCGCAGTAGACGTGTGAAAATCAAGAAATACAAATAAAAAAATTGTGTTTAATTCATTTACGAGTAGGTAGGAGTAGGGGGCTATTGCACGGAAGAAACGTCAAACGTCAAACAAGCATCTTGGCACGTCACTTTGACAGCTGTCATCTGTCTGATGTGTCAGTTAGCGGAATTACACAATTCGGTTCATGACTTCCCAGTGGCGTATTTTTACACGCTTTTACATTTTTGAGCGAACAATGTTGTGTACGTGTTAAATGATTGTAAAATACACAGAAGGATTATTTCTCTACGATACGCGGAAGCAAAACCGGCTTACTTTTTCAACTTAGAAACATAATATAACAATTAACAGTAATGTAAACAATTACAACACAGAGCACGCACGCCGACCACTATGTGATCGCACACGACACACGATAACACACATTACAGTAAGGAAAACGTATAACCTAACTGTAACTGATGCCGTTATGAAAAACAAAAGTTTTAATGAGCGAGCAATTTGCGTATTAAATATTCAGCGGACCACACGAAGGGCGAACAATTAATTTTATATGCTGAACGTGTATTAATAACATGGACGAAGTTATTACGATATTGCTACGTCATTTATTTTTTAAATAATTTTGTTTTGAGCGAAAGCAGTTGGTTGATTTGTTACAGACCTACACTTTAATTGAAAAAGAATCAGTTTTCTATTATGTCTTTGTTAACTCACTACAAATCAAATACGGTAGTTCAAAAGTAGGTAAAAGTTTTTAGTATTCTGATACTGATTTTTTTCTTGAAAAAAAAACACTGTTTCGCAATATTGGGACTTTAAATAAATTCCATTACTTTAGTTCTCAATTTCCTTGGCTAACTCGAAGAAATTTATGTCAATGTTCGCAATAAATGTAGGACAACAATAGACAGAATAAATAGCGGGTCTCAAGACAGTAGTGTGCCCACTTACATCCGGCGAGCGGTGATCTACGGTTATGGCGTCCACATTATCATTAACGAAATCTTTTATACTAAAATGAAATACTCCGGCCGGGTTGGGCCGAAACATATTTTTCTAGAACACACCAAATTTAGTAAAGCAGCCAGCGAAAATATTGTGAACGAGAAATGAAACGATAAAATGTCCTTCCGGTTTCGCCTTTGCTAGCTCTCTCTTCCGAGTATATAAATACATATTTAGCTACTACAAGCTAAAGACTATTTGCAATATTTTACGTATTTTACATGCAGTATTCTATAGAATCCATAATGTAATTCATTTTACTTATCATTTACTGTCAGTCCAATGAAACTGCAGTAAAAGCGTGCTACATGTTTCGTAGCAACCTCATGGTACTGTCTACGAATATGACGTTGCACGTCTACGTCGTAGCGTTTTTAAGCCGCGTATTAATAAACACAAGTTAAGATTGAGTGTGTCTTGAGCGAAAAATTTCTGTGAAAAACGCACACAAAGTAGGCATGATATACAGATTTAGGTATATAAGTCAGTCAGTAAATATTAAAGTTTTCGTGTATATATAATGTGAAAGACTAATTAACATACATATTATACAGATGGAGATATTACCGAAATCTGTTTCATTTGTAAAACCAATTAATACGCATTAACAACAACATTTTCCGTTTGATTTTGTATAACCTATTAAATTAACAGCTAATTACAATTCACAACACAATTATAAAGCGATGATTTCCAAGTGGAACACAGTGAATGGCCGAAAATTGTTCAATATAATTAAGCAGTGCGTTAAATGGCGTTAATTATCCGCTGACGGGATTTTTCGCTCAATCAGCGGCCGATACTGCCATTATTGCAATGCGACGGAAAAGGGTAGTCTTATTAACACGATTTTGTATTAATACGTAAGTTAATAGCTTTTAATTAAAAAAAAATGTAAATAGGACATATGTGGACATAGCTCCTTACGTCATAGTGCAAAAAAACTTAAAATAAAAACATATCTACCTATGTGTACTAATTTATTAAGGTTACTCTACCATTTATAATGTGCAAATTTTACTAAGATATTTACATAAAGAGGCTGAGAATGTTGGCTAAGAAATAAAAATTGGCAAAGAAACATTGATAGCTGAGATATAGTGACGAGTATTCCCCATACTTCCATTTACCTTATTTAATAACTAGCTGGTGCCCGCGACTTCGTCTGCGCAGGATGCAATTCAGATATTATGTTTATAAATTGTAGCCTATGTGTTATTTTGATATATAGTCTATATTATTGTAAAGTTTTATTAAAATTCATTCAGTAGTTTTTACGTGAAAGAGTAACAAACATACATTCATCCATACATACAAACTTTCGCGTTTATAATATTAGTAGGATTTCAAATCGTTTTGATCAGCTTCATAATGCTAATATAACTTGTGTGAATTGTTTGAACGTACTAACTTAAATAAACAATTTTCAGTTGAAAACCATAAAATAACGATATGAATTAAATGAAATATCCAACAGAACGACATTCTTGTCACATTTCGAGTGTATTATTATATAATTATTGCTACATTATCACTGGGACTGCGCTAATGATTCATTATGTTTGCTAATTCATTATCGTTACGTAACAATCGTATAATGAAAATTCACTTATTATAAACCTTATTTGCATGTTACTAAGAGACTGTACAAAAAGTTATTTTTGACTTTGTTTTCCCGCACGAAGAGTTTGCTAATTAAATTAATTTGAACTGGCTTAATGCCACTCCGAAGTAACATAAGCTTCAGTAGAAACATGAAGCATTACTTCCTTGCCTGTAAAGTAACATTGTGTGAGTACTTCCAATGAATAGATAACGGGGTTTTTGTTTAAATATTGTATATTTCTTTCGTAGATAAAATATGTTCTCAAATAAAATAGCAGCTATATAAAAATATATTTAAAAGGTTACTATAGTACTAGTAATAGGTTCATACGATAATTCGAGCAGTTGGTATACTTATTTTTCACGTTTAGAGAAACTCTTAAGAGCTTCCCTGAAAACAGCAAATTTGTAAAATCATTTCAAGAGACATTTTCGTACTTAATCATTATAGTTTACTTTCAACTACAAATTCAGCTTAAACGCTACTTCAGCGAACTTCACACCTGCCAAAGTATGATACAAGTATGATAGTATGAAATATGCACGTGCAGATTTATGCAGAGTGCGGACTCGAGAGGGGGTGCGGGGTACGGGATGCGGGGGGCTTAGCCAAATGGCACCACTCTCCAAAGTCAACAGATTCTTGACGCCTCGTGTATCTAAAATATAGATAAGTAACACTCAATATACGTATAAATATTGTGATTTAAAAATGCGCTTACCCAGCGGTTTATATAAGACTGACAGTAATATATGTATATCCATTCATTACTTTATCTCTCTATTTTTACTTTCTTTCTATAGGAACACGTATATTTTAGCATATTCATTCTTTGAAATAAAAAATACCAAACATCGTATAAAAATTAGTTTTGCAAAAATAAACATTTAAGTACTTAAATGTTATTTACGTTAAAATACTTGTTTTTCTAACAAAAAAGATATTTCTTAGGTGAAATAAAACAGAAGCGCGGTGGCTAGAGGACGGCAATAATTTACAGCGGTACGAATATTAAAATGTGATATGACAGTATCTACGATTTTCGTTAACAAGCAAATGTTTTTGAAAAGAATTTTTTCTTTTCATAATTTCTTTATATTTCACAATTATCTTTCTGGTCACTTTCTCTCGAACCATGGTCGTGGGTCTTCTAGCAATCTCCTTGTAAGAGATAGAAAAACCGCCAGTAACTGTCATAATACCCGTTGTGCCAACCAATTTATAATCCTTTTAAATACTTTTGACCGCGTAATCAAGCTTGTAAACCCCAGAGGATATAGAATATTAAACCTGTATGCTATTAGTGCTGATGGGCATCTTTTACTCACGGAAGACATTAAATGTCTTGTAAAACTTTTACAACTCTCTATAAAAATTTTATCTACCTAATTTAAGTAAAACACTGAGAAGTGCATTTAGATTTATGTTATCAAAACAAGTAGCTATAATATTATAGTGATCAATACTTAAATTGCTTTATTACTTCAGCTGATTGTAGAGTTAAACCGTGTAATTTTAAACTTTAAAACATTTTTATTAACATCTTAAATTTTTTTAAGTACAATCTTTAAACTAATATTGACTAGAAAACAGACAAGTGTTCGCACAGAGAAGACCTTAAAACTGAATGTATTCGCTAGGCTATAACTATTATTGAAATGGATCTAAAATTGGGACACACCACCAGTAGCCGTGCGCGACTTGCCACAAATGCGTTATAATGCTACCCGCTAGCTAAAAAAGAACAGGGATAAATCCTAACCTGGCCGTTTTATCAAATAATACGTAGAACATTAATAATTCCTTCGTTTCCCACAATATATTTATTGCGAAGTGAGTGAAATAAAACAGCGACGGCGGTCGGCGGCCGGCGGTGATTTAGCGCCGCGGACGAATATTAAAAAACTTCGCGCGCCACGTGTGACTCGGAATGCCTTTTATTCTATGTCTGCGGACTGTGGGCTTCGTACGCAATGTTGTAAGGGCTTTAGTACTGTAACACTATAGCGACGATAGCCCAGATATAAACTCGACTTTTTTCGAGAGGATCGGATTCGTATCGTCACGCCCCGCAATGATGACTTTTCGAGTTATGTGTATTTTTAATAATGAAACGGTGGTTTAAAAAAACGGTCGTAAATAAAGCAAGTTTTTCATAAAAACTCAAGAGGCATTATATGGACTTTAGTCCATCAACCCGCAGTTGGCCAGCGTGGTGGAGACGCTTCTCTTGCCCATTGGACAACAATGGGTTAATGATAACGTAGATTTCGTACACAATCGTCGTAGTCGTGTTATTTATAGTTGCTTCACAAACGCACGTTGAAACAAAGACTCCATTTGGATAGCAGTTGCAAACACAAACTTTACTCAATTACATTATAATTTCATGCTTGTACAAGATCATCTAAATGTTGTATGATATGTTTAACAATGAAGAACGGTTAACTGCGGTTTGGTTGATTCATGTTGGCGCAATTAGTAAGTGCTAATAACGGGAAACAGTTCGTGGTTGTGTCAATGTAAATTATTGTGCAGAAGATTGCCACATCACATTGATATTACATAGATGGATACATCACAACATCCACAACAAATAAGCGGTTATCAGACATCTAAAACCGATCATTATGTAAATATTTTAATAATATTATAAACAAAATATAATTTGTTAAATATTGCTAAAGTACCTACTTGTACCTATAAGTATATTTACATTTATATTCCTGATACTATTAGATATAGAAATAGAAGAGTAATAACATTAATACACTAATACAACAACGATAATTCGAACGGTAAGAATTAATCCGGTAACATGAAATTGTATTTTTAACTGATACTACCACTACACAGTGGTACAATACAATTAGATACGACATGATGTTTAGCTTGTAAGCTACTAAGCAGAAGCGTGTAAATGATGTCAATTATCAAATAACAATCTATCTGGATTTCACTGAACTAAATGAACAACTAAATAATGTATTTTGTACACAACCAGTAAGTACTTAAGTGCTGTTGAAAAACCGTATATAGATTATAACAGACTATACGAGTTACTTTTCTAAAGTTTTTCATTTTGAAAGTGTAACCTAAGTAGTTATCTAGGGTTTTTGAGTGATGTGCGTCACTAATCTTTTGGATGGGACTTTTTATGCAGAAGTAAGAAGAGCGAAGTGCGGAGTGGGGGCTGCACACTGCGCCACTGCGGCTGCGGACAGCGTTCCCACAGTTCAAGAGTAATGACATTAATACATTTATTGAATAGTTAATTAATTAATTCCACTGAATAACTCTGAACCGTTTCACGCGCAGTGTGCACACTGTCGCACTGTCGCCCTGCCGGCCTGATGACGGATGGACCGGACTAACGCTTACTGGATAATCAATTACTCGATGATAAACGATGAATCATTCCGTTTTCATTACACGTTCCCTTTTTATTGAATAATTTAGGTCACGTACATACATGTTACATAATTAATTACCCGCTCGCTATACGAGTACGTCCCGGAATGATTGTGATTGATCTTACACTCCACCCCCCCCCCTCTATTGTATGATGTTTTATTTTTAATCTAGTTCAAAAAGGCTTTACTTTGTTTATATTTTCTATTGTTACAACGATTAAATTGTAAGTAAAAAATTTCATATACAATAGCCTAAAATGAGAAGAAAAATGTTAGTTACCTAATCGTCGTTATTGAAAACAAAAAATTCACAACTATTCATCGATCCATCCTCATTCAAGGGCATTGATTAGAAAAAAACAAAACATACCTATTCATACCCACCTGCCTAGTCGTGCCTCATCTTAATTAAACCATGTTAATATACTTACAACTAGATATTTATCACTTTTCTTTAACTTTATTTATTCCAATTTAAATGTAAATCTATTTTAATTCTATAAATTCTGCAACTTCCGTAATAAATACGAGTAGGTTTGTATTTCATTGTGTAAAACCGCTGCTTGGTAGGAGAGCGGCTGCTCACCAGAAAAGCGGTTCAATAAAATCCTCATTACTAATATCTTCCATACATTTTTCTTTGAATAGGTCATTTCTATTAAAGATGAATAAAACATAAGTAATTATAATATGTACTACGTTCTGTTTGCTAATAGATAGGGGAAAATTTATGTTTTCAAACTAGTTGTAGTTAGTAATTAATAATAATTAGAAATCTAGAGGGAATGTCGGAACTGGAACGTATAATGTTACATACATACATATACTTTCCTTACAGTATGGTATTTTTAACGTTTGTGTATAGTATCTACAAAGCATATGGACTTAGGTGATGTTAATTTAAATAGGTCAAATAAATTATTGTTACGTGTAAAATATAAGTAAACTCCACAAAGCCACATTCAGGCACTAAATAAAATATTCCGCACACTGTAATCCGTGAACATTCCGTATAGTTTATTATGCATATTATGTATTAAGTAGCAAACTAACCTCTTGCACTCAAGTGGGCACTGCAAATTATGGACGCCCACTACGCTCAACGTTCAAAATGGGTCAAGATCACTCAATATACTCTCAAATATCGGATGAAGATCCCACTCTACTCACACACTAGAACTAGATGATCACTTTACATTAATTATGTCTAGCATCAACATACTTACCAGAACCTAGCAGCAATAGTACTTATTACGGAACTGAGAGAAACTAAAGATGATAGGAAGAGCCCTTGCCTTTTTTAGATCGAAACAACGCGAGTCAAGGTCAAAAGTTCGATTGATTGATGGTTGGTTTACCCTTAAATACTGTGAAATTATCATCAAGTCAACAATCAGCACATACAAATTATGCGCAAGTCTCCGGCGGATCACCAATGACTATTTAAATAGTTTTATAAATAATAAATCCTTTTATTTGTCTCGTTTACCAGCGATGTTTATATTAACGCCCACCAATTCTATCGAATATAAAAAATTTACACACATACTAGCTGGTGCCTGCAACTTCGTCTGCGCAGGATACAATTCACACAATATCTTTATGAATTGAAGACTACGTTTCATTCTGATATACCTTCATCAGAATCTTATATACATAAGCTATATTATTCTAAAGTTTCATTAAAATCCAGTTCATTTTCTTTTCTTTCATTAAAATTTTCTATTCTATCATCATTTCGTTAAATTCATTTAAATTCATTTATGTTCTTTCGTTCTTTTCATTAAAATTCAGTACTTTTTACGTGAAAGAGTAACAAACATCCATCCATACTAACAAACTCTCGCGTTTGTAATTCTAGTAGGATCAACCATTTTTAATTCAGTATTCACGCGCGTGTTAACATCAGACCGCACGACAATCAATTTGCACAATCGTATGACTAACAAAAAACTGTGCCGCGACCAATTATCAGTTGCAGTGAAACCGCAGATGGCAAAACCACGTACCATTTAGCTCGTTGACGATTAATAGGTCATTGGCTATTAGCATCCGCAACCTTTTAATAAAACATTGGTTTACGGACGTCAGCGTTCACGGAATTATAATAATATTTAAAATATAAAATCATAATCATAATTATAATAAACACGGACGCACTCACAGAATCGCATTGCTGCATATGAAAGTACATATTTGCATTTGGCACGCACAACTCAAAATCTTTTTTTTTTTAATTCCATACTACATTCTCATTTTTATGCTTTTAAATGTTGTCATACTAAAAGAATCGCGTATAATACTGTTTTTACATAAGATGTATAACAACAATTACATAATTATTATTTCTTACTAGCTGACCCGGCGAACTCTGTTCCGCCTTAGAGTTAATAAAAATTCTATGGTGGGTTATCCCTGAGAGATAGACATATACCATCGCGGACTTTTTGTTGAACTTTTTAAGGTGGACAATACTGTAGTACATTATTTTGGTCTATCTCGTAGGGTTTAGCCAGCGTTTTTGCAATATA
This sequence comes from Ernsta delagoae, assembly GCA_018230765.1. Taxonomy (NCBI): domain Eukaryota; kingdom Metazoa; phylum Arthropoda; class Insecta; order Lepidoptera; family Hesperiidae; genus Ernsta; species Ernsta delagoae. Next base: position 9,688 of record DWBH01000238.1, read on the forward strand.
CGCGCAAAAAACGTGCTTATTTACGACATCACGTTAGAAACCTCTAAATTTATAGTGTTTCTCTACTATATTATGCATGTTTTATACATATAAATCTTCCTTAAGAATTACTCTATCTATTTAAAAAGCCGCACCAAAATCCGTTGTATAGTTTTAAAGATCTAAGCATACATAGGGAAAGACAGACGGCGGATAGCGACTTTGTTTTATTATATTATGTAGTGATACATATTATTCTGTAACCGCTCTCATTGTTCATTCGTGCGAATTACATATGTACCTATGTACGTAAACGTACCGAACATATCCATAACTGCTACGTACTAACATTACTGAGACGTGTTGCGCTTCAACGCAAATGTTTGTCAGCCAATTAGCACGCTGCATAATTACGCTTTTGTGGGTCTTCGCCTAACCATCTGGGACTTGTTACTGGTAACCGCAACGTTTGTACAGTTTCTCAACCGTAAAAAAGCGAGTAAAGTAGTAGTACGGCTCACATTTTGAAAAATTCAATAATGATAGATAAATGTATGGTATATACTAACATATCTTTTTCTTTTTTAAATTGTTAATAAGTATACCAAATGCGGGATAAATATCCTTAAAACATAATATTATTGTTTATCGTTTTTTGCTAATTTACCAGTCTCTTTACGCTAAAATACGATACATTTATAAGAATTACACATACATTAATAAGAAAATACCCCATAATAGTCTTGATTAACAAAGCAATACTAAGCAAGAACTGATTTGCGGCGCAAAAGAATCAGTCAACCAGGACAGCTGTCTGAAATAAACTCCGTGCGTAGTGAGAATGGTGAAGGTATAAGCGATCTCAAAAACCAGTCACAAGATGTGAATAGGAAGCGGTCGTTAGCACACCATGTGATTAGCTCGCTCATGAATATATTAGACCGTAACCGCCGCTTAATTGTCTAACTCTAATGACCGCGTTTTCGCATTCTGATCCAACCCCAAACTTTACGTAGATTGCCCTCGGCGGATGTTAAACACGGTATTAGCATTTAGTTTCTGCTTGCTGATGATTTGCAAATACGTAATAATGGGCATTTGTTGGAGCTCAACCAATAGAATAATTTGTTAGGTCGGCGTACCTTTTACTATCGAAGTTCGCTCTACAACTATCATTTGGCGCGTTATGCTAACGCTACGATAGGACCGTTTGTTTAATGGCTTAGAAATGTTTTTGAGAAATTCTTTGTCGGTCCTTATTTTAATTCTTTAAACATAACGTTACTTAGAGATAGTTTTAGATATAGGTACATAATAATATGCTCCCCACTCCTGTCTTCTTTTTTTACTCATATCAGAGCCCTAGTGTGTCTACCAGTCCGCTAAGTTGTACACAAAAACATTTGACATGTTACATATTAGAACAATGACGTGATTGTATTTCACTGTAACAAAGAAGTGGAAGAAGGCCAGAAGAATGGCTCCAAGTTACATAGTTTTTTGTGGGCGATATCCTTCAACATATCGTACGTCAAGATGGAGCAAATTGTTTTTTGGCTGTTATCTTGCGACAGCTGATCGAACGCTCGGATCCAATTGAATCGAGTGATCCATCTGTACGTGGCCACAGTACATAAGCATGGCTAGAAGTGGCACATATGAAAAATTATTTACAATGGGTGATTCTAAGAAACTATGCTATATTTTATTTGTTTGCTCTTTATTTCTGAGCGATGTCAGGTTCTGTAAGTATTGCTATTTGTAGCTTTGTGGTGGTATTTTCTGATAATCTTAGGAATTAGCGTTAGAGTGAGTAAAAATTAGATTTTAATATCTGTTTATTATAATAAAAAAGTTTTTATGTAACCAAAAGTGGTTTTATTAAATAAGCGTATTTTTAATAAGTTTCGCAATTAATTGGTGGTTAGTTGGTATATCGTTTTATTATGTTATGATGACAACACTATGGAATATCTAACAGTTATGAAGGCAAGAGCCACAGCCACCGATTTACTCAAATTGATCGGGAATGATGAAGTATCAAGTGTTTATAGAATTGTGAAACCGCTTTTGGTATAATTTTTGGAAATATAAGCAAAATATTAGGTAGTTGTTTATTAAAATTAATGTGCACATTATTACATATCGAATCTAATATTAAAAAACAACTATATACTATATATATAAGAATCTGGTACGACTATATAATTATGTATAAGTTCCTACCTACCCGTAACATTCCAGAGAATGCCTTCGATCATTATTCGTGTTAGCAGGTCATTCACCTTACGCAGATAATGTCTATCTAAATAAGATCACTACGATAAGGTTTACATATAACTACTTCTATATAACTCATATAATAAGTAGGATAGTTATTAGTGTTATGTTAGTCAATGTCTTTCTTGAACAAAGTCAGTGGAGTTTTTATAACAACATAGTTTATTATTTATTAATGTATTATTTGGTATTTCGGATATGAACTGAAGAGTACATTAGGAACGTACGAATATTACGAATTATGACAGTTCTGTTAGTGGTCGCTACGGACTGGGGTCGGCACTGCCATAGCGTGGTAATCGATTTTGCTAAATCGATTATAGCTGCTGAACAGGTGACGGGCCCTATTCTCAAATCGGTTTGCGTAATTACGATTTCACTTCGAACACAGACTCACCTGTCATATTTTAGGACAATACTCTCTTATGTAGATAGATATAGATAGATATTAAATATAGATATACAAGTCAAGACCAGATCACGAAGATTTATTCATAATTAAACATTAATCACTTCCTTGTTGCAATACATTGTAATAATTTAGTACCAAAGTACAATTACTCGTACATAATTTATTATCATATTCAGCAAAAACGACCAAACAAAACTGTTTGCTCCAAATAAAATGGTAGCGAGCCCTATTAGAAAAGTTTGGAACTTTGAATTGAAAGCTGCCAATAAAAAGACCAAGAAACTACAATAAAATTTTATTTATACGATTATAGAAGCAATAAAATAAAGAAAGATTTGGGAACATTCCTTGATTTGCTCACAAACAGAACTTTACGAGGTTCCAAGCGCTCGGGGATATTTGATTTTAAGTTTTTGTGAATACTAAGTCTGCCAGTCGCTAACAGTTTACGTAAGTCAGAGAAACTTTGTCCGCCCTCACTTCACCTTCCAATAAAAACCGTAAAAAAACTCCCAAAATAACTAAATTATGTACCCAGATCATCTTTTGCCCCGTTTCAGTAACATTAATATTAAACTTAATTCTGAAATTGTTATTATTTAAGGATAATTGAATTAATAACACAATATCACAGTACCATGTTTAAGAGTTATATAATTATACCCAATCGTCATATTTATACCCACAGTTTTACCAGAATATCATTCAAACCTAATAAAATTTCCTTTCTCAACGTCGTGCAGAACTCTTCGCAAATCAGGTTATAAATAAAAAAATAAATAACACAACGGCAGCTGACAGTGCGCACAAGTTGTGATTTATCGCGGAGGCCTTCACACCGTGGATATTAAAGAACTTCCACCGCTCAGTACCACTGGGCTTTGGCTGTTTTCATGCAAATTAAAAACTCAACCAAACGAGTGACTAGACTAATGTGTTCTAAAAATAAAATGCTAACGAAAATGTTAGGCGCTATTACTAACTTTATAATTTTACCTAACAACATCAAAGAGTAAAAAAATGTAAATGCATTTAAATTATTTCTTAAAAAATATGTTCGTAACATGTAATTTTTTTTTAATATATTTATAATAAATATCTATCTACCATTGTTTGTGAATCTCATTTATTGTAAAACCTTGTGTTTTTTATGTGAAATAAATTCTTTAAACCTATAATAATGTTGTGTTGTCACTGTTTAATGTACGTCTATCATGTCGCGTGTTAGCCTGCGAAATTCATATTCCATAATATGTGTTATGTTAAAAGATATATGCGAGGAAAAATTCATTTTATGAGTCCAGTTATTTTAAACGAAAACAGTTTTAATTGCCAAAAATAAAACGAAAACCGTATACATATTTTTAAAAATTTGATAATGCACCATTTTTATTTTTATCATCATGTTGACAGTTTGAAGTTTTATTTATTCACGTCAATATTTAAAAGCTCTCTCAAGCTCGCTGTAACTCATATCATAAAAATTTTAAATACTTTTAAAATGCATCTGCGTCATAGGTAGAAGTTATTTGGCTCAATTACAGATTAATTATTTATAACTATTGATATAATGTAGATAAGAATTCTATGCTAAGTGTATATAATTACTAGCTGTGCCCGCAACTTCGTCCGCGTGGTTTATGTACATTTTACATATACTACTATAGACCGACTACAGATTTTTTTTGTAATTTTATTTTAGTTT
>DWBH01000239.1:0-14058 GCA_018230765.1 Ernsta delagoae
GCCATAAAAAGGTATACAGATTATCACACACTGCTATGCTACAGATTAAATATTTATGTTAAATGCTTAATTGAACAGGTACGTAACATGAATGTTGCATTATTATATAATAAGTACTCGAATATACTTACATACCGATTGATATTTATGTAGTAAGTACAGGTCTACTAGCATTTTTGTATCTTAACAGTAAGAGAAGAAAAATACAAATAATAATATATAATTATAATACTGCTTTTAAGTTTATTTTATTGCTAACAGAAGAAAAAATTACTGGTCGAAGGTAATTAGGTAGGTATGTACCTGCTAATGTTTCTTATTTTTCTGTACCTAGTCATAAAATTAAAAAAAAATGTTCTTCAAAACTGATCTTAAGGTCAAACATATTAAAATATCGACTCTTTCCTAAAAAGTACCTCTCAGTATTTCTTGTATATTATTCAGTATAAATTCAAAGGAACTAACAATCTTCAGTCTTCTCTACGTCTGTGTGAATTCGAGAAAATATACTTTAGTTCTGCACAAAGTTATTTTAGTAATTTTCTTTCGTTTCAAATCTAAAACAGAATAATAAAATCTGCGTCTAAGGCATCCCTATATTTTATGTCTGCTATAAGTAGGTAGCTATTTTCTAGAACAAAAATTATATGTAGTTGTAGTAGATTTACCTAGTGAGTATTTTTTCTCATAGATAAATGTATATTTAATCGTCCATCGCGTAAACTGAAAATTAGACAGTAGCTCTAATCTATCTATCTCAATACTTTTAGCCTTATTTTATACAACTTAAGTATTGAAAACTTCATATCCTTCGTGAGATTTTCCATGGTATTAACCTCAGGTCAAGCCTACTGGATCGTTCACCAGCCATTTAAGATAACGCAAACAGTACGGTCCGTTCTCCGAAAATTTCAAATGTCAATGACCTACCCAAGATACAGATATCCCAGTGATAGATTGACGGACAGACGGGCGGCTTAGTAAAAGATCCCACGCCATTCCTTGGCTACGAGCCGCTGTAACAAAATGAAAGTAGAAACCACAAAAATATAGATAAAATACACCTAGATTCTAGATCTAGTCGGGGCAACGTAAAATCAAGTTTACAACGGGGCTTAATCTAAATTCCACTATCGAGGTCTCAGGTCCCATCTAGCTAAGCTGGTCGGCAGGTATGACTGATATTTTGGACCGCGACCAAAACTGAGGTAAATAGTTTTTTAACTGAACATGTGAACGTTTTCACTGAAGTTCTGATGTGTATTTAGTGTTTAATACAGCATTTTAGAGCGGTTACGTATTAGCTATTGCCCTAAATAGGTATTATTAATGTAAGCTCTAACAACAATATGACCTAGTTAACATTATTCAACTTCATAATGGTCGATTAAATTAATGTTGTGCATATTGTTTCACAATCTGTATTTATTATACTGATCATATTTATCCGCTTATAGACTGTGACCTTATCGCTAGTATGAAACAGGTCAAGTTCAATAGTAGGTAAGAGGTTGACGCTAAACTTACATGTACCTACGTAAGTATTGATGTCTACCAGCGAAATATGTAAATTAAATTGGAACTTACCTACTTCTTACCACAAGTAAAGAGAGAGAGCATCTCACTCATCAAGGTTACCTTCTATTAAAGAAATCCAATTTCCATTCAAGCAATCCGAGTAAGAAACGCTATATTATAGACAAAACAAGATTCAGATCGAATTCTTCTCATGCCGACAATTACTCTACCTCGTCTGTCGTTCCGCATTTCTTGAAACAAAAACTAAGTAAGTACACGAGCCAAGATTGCCAAGAAAACTAATGCCTTTTTTTCTTTTCCTTTTACAGTTTACTTGCATATTATGTTTCTACAATGCGATGCCCGCCATTTCGTGATTAAAATTTGAGGCATCTTTTAAAGTTCAAGATGAGGATGGTATGATACCTACCTACTATTTCTTTCGCAATGTTTCCTACCTTTATCTCTTGAATAATAAGTATGTACCGTACCTATTTACTTTAATTTCGAGCAAACGTCCTTCCAATCTAGAATTATAATTTATAATTATTATTCTACGTAGCTTATGGAAGTAATTTACAGGGCTTACATCTAAGAATAATTAAAAGAAATACCTAGGTAGCTACTTTATTATTAATCTAATAACCCAAAGCGAATTTCCTACGAAAATCTTCAGGAAATGTTAAGTTAAATATTTATAAAGATTATTCTCTTTATAGAAACCCAATTAAAAGATAAATTAATAGATCCAGTCACTAAATCTGTCTCATTTCCGATACTATGAAGAGTTCAAAGGAACCTTTAAATAAATTACAGCAGCTTTAATATTATCAATTTTGTTATTATTTCATTATTAAAAGGACTTGTTACTATAGAAATATGATTAAAATAAATAAAACTATCTGAGGACAGAAGTAATTAGTCGCGGAAAAGATAGAAACAAGTATATTAGTTACCTAATTCAACTAGTACAAAGGCGTTTCAATGTTGATTACATTAGTTAATTAGTTAAAAGCCATCTCTATCGCGCCGTTGAAACCCTGAAACTAATTTGCCTCATCGACTTGTATAAAGTAATTACCTGGCTGCTGATTAGTACAATATTCCGATTTTTAATTTCTTACAATATTTATTTTTAATTTCTTTCTCTGTAATTATAGGGTTTGTGTACAAAGAAATTATTAATAGACTTCTGTTGTCAAGCCCAATATCAGACTAAATAGCAGATAATCGGAAAGAGAATTAGGACGTCCGGATTGATGTTTTTTTACGACACAATATAACGTATCTTATAGGGCAAATCATATTTTACCTTAGGCAATACTTGAACTTTAAACTATTTTCTATACCTAACAATCCATGTGGTAAAAAGTTATGTATATTGTTAGTCTTCTCCTTTAAACATATGTATTTACACAAAAACGTAACCGGAATCTTCAAAACAGAATTCTAACTTTTAATACGATTGCGGATTACGTCTTGTGCACTCGCTTCCCTTGTTACCCCTTTAAGTCCTTCGTCTTAATCAAATCTCGAGGGTTTTTACCAAAAGTTTGATTATACTGTTTTACTTTGCCGCTTGGTTATATGCTGTGAACAGTGTATTAACTTGGCCTAATTCAATCTAAGCCTACAGATAAGTGAGACAAATATTCAAAGGGATAATAATAATAGGTATAAATAAATAAATAACGCTTCACACTTTAATAACACTAGGATTCCCTGTGTCGTAGGTGCCATGGACACATACAAAGACGATCACACAAACGCCAAGACCGAGAACAGAAATTTTTTGTCATTTAAAGTTTCTGCCCCGCCAGGAATCCAACCCAGGACCCTTCGCATGGTGGACTGTTTTACAACCACTACACCACACAGATCGTCAACGTATACTTATGCTACATTTACTCAACAGTAGATTGCTGGACACAGGAGACTTAGCGCTCTCAATTTCTATTCGCAGACACGTCATAGCAAATTATTTTCTTGCTCATAGAACAGGTAAATTTGAAATATGTCTTCTTGTCAACCAATCACAATCACGCCAACATCACATACGTTGACATAGTTGGCAAGCTTCATTTCGTTCCAGAAGGGGGTAAGGTGAGGATACATTTTCCTCTTTGTATGCTGTCTCTCTCCACGATTTTCCGTTTCTAACCTAACGTATTGTGTGCGAGCGTTCAAACGAATCTGTTCATTGAGTTTGCCGCGTCATTAATTTGTAGCCCTTGATGAATGACTGTTTGTAAACTACAACAGTTTGCTTGTCTGTGAATCGCATTTAGGGCGTGACGTCTGTAAACCGTGTATATTATTGACTGAATTCGCTGTTAAAACAAATCATTTGCTGGAAAGTTTTTACTTCATCCATTGGCCAATCAAAATGACAATAGGATTAGCTTGACTAAGGTACTATTGAGACAAAGGAATATTTAAATTGTTTGTGTTAAATAAATAAATAAAAGTTACCTCAACGCCTTTTATGTCCCGCTGCTGGGCTGCCGCTTGGGATACGGTCTCACAAGGTAAGCAACATCGGGCGCGGTCAGATCGGAACCACGATGGATGAGCGATCTTAATGGGGATGCTGGCATTATTCCGTAGTTCAGAAGACACGTTCAGCCGTCGTCAATCCCAGCTGTTATTGAAAAAGAGCATTCGTAAAATCTAATTGGAGGCCCAAAAGACAAAATTTCAGCACGATTGTCAGCTTTTCTAACAAAATAATCCACATTTTAAAGTATAATAAACCTACCTATGTACATAATACCTACTCTTAGCACTCAGTGCTCCAATATGTGTCACAGAAATACGAAGAAATATGAAATAGAAGAAAACAGTTCAGCCACAAATAGGTGACACAAAAATACGAACCTAACTTAAATTGGAATGTCGGCGTCCTCCTACAATCGTTCCAAGTTTAAACTTAGCGCTGGACGACCACTAACCTGTTTTATTTGTTCGGGCTATTTCAAAGTTTTAGAGATTTGAACTATTTTAACTGTACCTTCTCAAATAAATTACGAGACAGAAGTGATCTGATGGAAAATACGAAAATATTTCTCATGTAATGGAAATGACAAAATTTTGATTTGGGATAACGTACATTACAAAAGCAACGCTTTGTGTAAAATTGGCACTTTCTAAAGTTTCTTGCAAACTATTTATATACCTACTGATTTTGAGTTTTATTACTAATCTTCAAAACCTTGGTGATAACTTGGTGGGTTCAGGGGCCTTCCGCTAATTTTTTAAAACCACCATAGTTAATAACGTTTTGTTACAATATTAGAATACTTAGGTAATAGGTACTATGTCAGACGGGTCCGTGAGGTATTATTATTTGATCGTTGACTTGCGAGGAAAAGAATAAATGTTATTCTACAGTGATCATGGCATTACATTTTAAAGTAAAATTGAAATAATACTGATTGAAAAGGTGATGTTAAGACCCCAAGGCCTAAGTCACTACTACTACTACACATAAAATTATGGAGTAAATGAAGAATAAGAGGAAACAAATGAAACATTGCACTCAGTTGGACAGCTTACAAGTGACGGCATAGTGCTGAATGTTAGTATTTTACGCTCCTATATCGTTCTAGATAGGTCACCTGGTGGTTCAAATGACCGGTATTTTTTATATCATGGGCCAGTAGTCTAATAAGGAGGTAAGTACATTTGTCTGTATAGAAATAGGCGAGTCTAATGTATCTGGTCTATGCAACCTTTTAGTGCAGCCTACTGCTACTGTATACTAATTTATGCAGCTACCAGCACGCAATCGCCATCTGTTGAATTGGTATTTGTACGCTGCAGTTAATGTTGATTACATTTGCATAGACTTAATGTAATATACGTTAAGGCTGTGTAACCCGGAAAACAAAATAGTATCCGTCGCATTTATGGTACACCCACCCAGGTTTGTGGATTATTTAAAGTCCAAGACAGAAAATTCAAAAATCGAGATCGACTATCGAGTAGCAATTGGCCTGATAGACTGTCATATATCTACCTAATATAAGAGATTTTTAACATTGCTGCGTGTAGAATATATCGAATAAAAGGAATAATAGAGCATTACGTTTTTTAATACTGTTTACGGATGTGTAAAAAACAAGTGTTTTGCTCATGCAACAAACGATGCAAAAAAGCCACAGACATGGAGGAAGCGTTATTCAATATAAAAGTAAAAAAAAATTTTAACTGAAATACATAGTGACAGAGCTGACAGACAGTTTTTACAGAATTTGAGCGGAATTCCTGGTTCTTTCCTATTTCCTCCTTTAACCACTTTTGTTGTGGTGCAAAGTTTGACAGCTGCTTTATTACTTTTGCGTGGCTTGAAAGGTTTTATTTACTATCTATTAAAAAGGTTACTTTTTAAAAACGAAAAATATTTAAGCTTTAAAGCATCTACAGAAACCCTTCATAGGTAAAACTACATAATATATAAAGAAGTCGTATTTATTCTATCGAGGTTTACGCCATAACATAATAATTATGTTACTGTAGAGTTTTTTACCGTTTTCAATTTTGTCAATCTATTATCTAATATGACCGTTCTACTTTTATGCTAAAAGGCTTTAAACTGTAGATTATAATGACACTGGTAACTAAGTATAAGTTAATTAATAACTTCAAAAACATTCAAAACATTCCTTTCCACTTCTTTACTGCAATTTTTTATGTTAATAATATACTTACTCCTTATTACTTCATTATTTCTAAAAATAATCTGTATCAGGAAAAGGGCGCCGTGTAAAACTTGTAGCGAAACCAAATGTCACACGGCTCTGACGTCACGTGCGTTGTAAATGTACTTTATATATACCTACCCAATTTCTATTATAACAAGCCCGTGCGTGTCACGTCAAATTCAATCAACTATATTTATATCACACGTGTAACATTATGTTATAAAACCAATTTTTTCAGCTTCTGTTGGCAAACGATAGCTTATATAACCTAACGAAAATAGATAAAAGCGTTTGAAACTCTTGAATAAAGTTATCTAAGAAGCATCAAATTACCAACAGAAAAATATTTATATAATAGAATATTAAATTGATCTAAGTGAGCTTAGTGAACCAACTTTATAATTGAGCAAATACTAGTGAAGTTTTTCAAGTGCGTAACGGTCATGAAAATTTAGCCAACAGTAAATAATTTGATATATATATATATAGATTGCTAATTTTATATAAGGATTTTCTGAAGTCGTGAAGTATGATAAAGTTTATTTACCCGTGAGGAAAAAGCAATTAACATTATTTGGAAACCGCTAAAAATGCAAATAGAAAGCAGCAGGTAGGTAAGCTTTATTGAAGCTAAACGTTTAAGTTTAAGCAATTGTATTCGAGCTAGCCAGAAACTTCGAATGCGTAATTTGGGTTTAACTTTTAATTGGATTATCAAGCGAGACTCGGCGGGGGCACTGCCATTCCCCCAGATTTATTATTGTTAAGAAATTTAAGAAAAAATAATTAAAGATGGATAGAAATAGTAGTAGATATACTTAATTAAATATAAAAATAGTTAAATATAATAAACTTCATAGTAAGTACGAGTAGAAAATCACTCAGTTAATATCAAATATCAAGCCTTATTATCTCACTAAAACCAATTCTTAGAAATAAACGGATTTGAGCATCAAAGTAAAGTTAGATCATTAAAGAATTTTCTTTATAAAAGCTAATAAATCTATAAAAGCTAATAAATCTCTTCCTAATTGGTTGACTTTAATATGTAGTTTTTGAATAATGCATTCTATCATTTGTGAGATGAGATCATGAGGTCCACGATTGTTACCGAATGTTTATGCAAAATTTCATTGAAATCGGTTCAGCCGTTTCGGACGACTTTGGTGACAAACATTGTGACACGTGAATTTTATATATTAGATACTTCATAATATTCCATTATATTACATATTTATTGAATTTATTTGGTAATACATATCGCACTGAAGACATTTTCATATAAAATGCTGTGTCGCATTGTTTGAAAGTTACCAAATTTCATGTAGAGCGAACCTTCAAACTGTTCCCGTCCTAACTTTTCAAGCCACAAATTTGACAAACTTTACCATACATAGATAAAATGTATCTAAAAAGAGGCAGGGCAATTATGTACTAAATTAGTTCAACAGAAATGTAATAAACAAGTGAGCCAGAACTATTTCATCGCCCAACACAAACAAACTCGTTTATAACTACTACTATATAGTATATACTCCAATAAATAACTATTCTTGCTAGTTCATCCATACTAATAAACGCCACACTAATATTTAATTTAACTTAGCAATTTATTAAGAAACTACATTACGGAGTTCTGACGTACCTAATGACAAAGATGTTTTTGCGGCGAGATACCTGAAGAGAAAGTATCCAACTTTTGCCCTTAATCCTATCAACGAGAATAAATCAGGGCAAATGGATAATCGATACAGGCTTCGTGCGGATACACTCGTTTTGTTTTAAAAACACGCCGGATCTCATGTGTATAAGAGAACGGAACAAATGAAATGATTGTTATGCGGACAGGGGAATTCGATAGCGTATAAATACGTAGATAATGTAGATAATATATGTATGTTGCTTTGAGCTAACAGAGGATATAAGAAAACCTTGGAATTGTTTAATAATGCAAATCGTTTTGTGGAAAAGCGTCTTTGTATGACAAATACAGTGGTTGAATTCAGAAAACCATTATTCAGAGTGTACTACTTATCAATATCGTCGTCGTAAGGAAAGGGTCTCTTTATTCAAGGGTGTAAATTAAATAAAAACTATATTACACTGCCTTATACCTAACCAGTTTGTGTCATTATTGGCAGACTTACACAACTCATATAAATCTTATAACAGGTAAAAAAAATTAACGTATGATTATAAAAATTCCACAATAATTATTTATAACTGTAGGTATGTAACCAAGCTTAGGAACACTAAATTTGCAACACAGATTACCTAAGATTCTAGGCTGCCTCGAAATGTTAGCACTATGTGGAATTGGTCCAAGTTTGTTGAAACCGCTTTGACCACTAAGTTTTAGTTGTTGCGGTTTTGCCGCCCGCTGGAAGATTAAGCGGTTCTGCACATATATATCTAGTTTACCGCTAATATGTGTGAAAATTTGGCATGCAAACAGAGCGGAAGTTTGTGCAAGTGTTCCCGTGGCTCGGTAGTGCTGCTGTGTAGGACATCATCAGGTTTTTAGTCGGTTGGAGCCTGACAATCTGTGTCCGCTCAGTGGCGGAAAGTCCAAGTTTTCCTGATGTAAAAAAGTCGTGAGGCAACGAAAAAATTCAAATAATTCAATAAATAAGAAATACAAGTTAAATGATACCTAAATGAATGATTTTACCTACATCTGAATTTTTAAAGTAGTGAAGGTAAAAGAGAGTAGAATCCTCACGTTTTCTTAAATATCTTATTGTCATGACAAGGACAGACCAGGCTGAAACTCAGAATGCTACTCAAGAAAGTTCCTTTATGATAAAAGTTTCTTCTACATCACTAAATATTCAATTGAATTATGTCTATAGACATTGTTGAAGAGTTATGTTTGATTAAAAGAAAAATATTTAAGGTAGCTAAGTCGAAATATTTTCAGATACAAACCACAAAGATTTTAAATTAACAAAGTAAACGTGGCATTTATTTTATTTATGTAGACACTAACTTCCTGCCACATTAGTCTCTAAGAACTAGCCTTTTAGAAAATCCCGTTGCATGTTAATTTATGCAGCTTGAGTCACGCAATCGCCATCTGTTGAGTTGGTATTTGTAATCTACGGCTAATAAAAATAACAGCGCACAGTTTTTTAACTAAGTATAAAGTGAACATTTTATTTGATGACGCAAGTGCAAAACGTATAACTGCACGCAAAACATTCACCTCCGCAAGCAGGCGTAAAGAAAGTTTTGCGTTCGAGAACGAATATTATTTTAAGTAAAAATTAAATGAAAACTTCAAAGTAAAAGAAGAAATAATTTAAAATTTGATGAATTTATTTTGGAGTTTAGAGACCATTTTTGCGTCTATTTATTACCTGTATATAGTTAGCTAGCATGATCGGTAGTACAACTGCTTTACAAATGAGTGGGACGAGGAAAAGGTTCAGGCTTATTTATGTCTTTGAAGTTCGTTATCAGATCGCCATTAATTTACTATGGGACAAACGCAGCGTCTACCTTGTTTAGGGTTAGTCGATTTATATGGTTCCAAACACATTCAAAGGCTCTGCCGTCACTTGGATCAAGTACCCCGCTCTCACGCGCCAATGAGGCAACTCAATTAAATTGTTTTGAATGTTTGATTACCTTCATCTAGCGACGTCGACGTGGTTTGGTACCTCGCCTCATGTATGTGAATACAAACAATGAATACTTAAATAAAACAGTGTTTGTTGTTCAATTTACCGTTATTTCAACACTGAATAATTGAACGTTCTGAGCGAACCAATAAAAGTCTTGATAAATATTCATGATCTTCGTAGCCGCGACACGTTTTTATCATCGCAAATTTTCCTTTGATATACCTGTTTTTGGAAATAAATAGAGTACTCGTTATAATGTTTATTCTGTACGTTGCGTACCTAATTATGCATCTTTTCTTACTTACATATTTTTTCCTTTAATTATTGTCCTAGACATAAAAGCAAATAACACATACGCATATATGGAGACACAGATAGCATTAATAAATAAATAACAATACGACCATGAATTTGAATTTACACTAATTGTTATACGATAATCTAGTAGTTGTAGTAGTAGTAGTCGGTAGTAGTAGTAGTAGTAGTCGGCGACCGTAGATACAATATCGTAGATCCAATCTTTTCAAAATAATTTTTATATACTTAAGTATTAGGTATGTTCCTTTAAGTACTGGTTATTTGTGTTATTTCCTTGTCTATATTATAATTATCTGTTAATTATTTAATATATCACTTCGTCATTAAAATTATCTACTCTATTATTCACATAGCTATTAACAATAAGAATATTCGACTATACCTACTTAGTGTACTTCAACCTATTCCAACATTTTATTTTCTCTCAAGCTTTCCAATTTTCTCATTTTTCTATTTGATTGTTTTTTACATTCATTTATTTGACTCTCATCTGAATTCTTGATAAACAAACATCAGACGTAATAGTTGGATATGAATATTACGTCAATGTTTTCACAGTACTCCCAGGTTGGCGAATTATTTGTACAGTGTTATGAATTGCAATCATGAACGTTGTGTAAACTTGTGTTTAACATGAAAACGTAATATTTTATCTTATGCGTCTTTGTTCAGAATTAATACATTATATTATTATTACTTTGCTGTTTTAATTTTATTGTTTCGATCATAACTTTTACGTCAAGTTTAAAAAGTTATGTACGAGTATTGATAACAGTGAGTAAGAAATTATGTTATTTATTGTTATTACGTGTTGCACGGTACAAAGGTACTGAGTGAATTTCCTTCTACATACTTATACGGTCAAGGAGTATAATCCTCCGTTAGAAAAACTTCAGCAATACTGAGAAACTTCTATCTTCTCTTGACTTTGGATCAGTCATATCATGGCAAGAACTTTGAGTACAGTTTTATTAGTTTTGTTGTTACAAAAGTTGTACGTACTTGATGGACGTGATTTGAAAATCTTTAGTTGAATTTCAGAGTCTTTATGTAGAAACCTCTTAAAATTGATTTATGTATCTGAATATCCTGAATAACTTATAGTACCTATTTGTATATAAGAGTTATGAATGATAGGACGTATAGGTAATATGTCCCACCAGTAAAAAATAAAAAAATCGGTGTAATGACAAATTTCAATTTGAAGTCTTTGATATCTTATCCTTCCCGAACAAATCAAAAGAGTTTCTTATACCTATTTCTGGGGCGTCCAATCACACATACAAGCTCTACATTAAGTTCATAACATAACACACCTACCATGATTAATTTTCTATTTTTCCTTCGTTAGAAATTTAATCAGGGTTTTTCGTTGCCATAGAATGTCACGTACATAAATACATTTTCCGTAACACGTAGAGGTCTCGCTGGCGTAGCGCTCGTAGCCGGCAACCCGTGTGGCGTAGCGCGTGACGTCATCGCCGTGAACAACAATCAGAATCTATTATTACGAGCCAGCGCGCGACACGTCAGGTTCAATAAACATTTCAGCTTGTACACGGAAAACAAAAGCTAAAATGTAAAGCTGAATGGGTCGCTGAAAATAACACTTACGTAATATGAAGTAGAGTATTTTAAAATAAAATGTCATCTTTTAGGTGTAATATAATCTATAATGAATCATATTGGTGATTAAATAAATACGACAAATCAATAAAGAATTCAACATAAAATGTCGTGAAAACATTCAAAGTGCACTTTTCTAGATAAATGTCCGTTTTTTTACTTATACACTTTTTTTCCCCTATACACACTGTTTTTGTCGGTCTTCATAGTTAAATGACCATATTTTATATTGTATAACAAGGGATGCATGCATTAAGATAGGTAGGTACACGATGATTTACAGAAGAGTTCTGTGTATAATATTTTATTATAAAATTTTCTACGTAATTTTATTATAAAACTACAGTGTTAAAGAAAAATCTTTATCAACTAAAACAAAAATAAACTGAATTTCACTATTTGAAAATTAAAGGCAGCGGTATTATAAAACGTTACGTCAGGACAATGAAATAATGAAAATCTATTAATAGAAACGGCATTTTATTATTTATAAGTGAGGTTCAATAAACATCAATTTTAATCATCGTCGTTGTTGATTAGCGATTAAATGGCTTGTTTCTATCAGTTATGTCATACGTATCTCACGTTTATCTTCTGAGAAAACGTCTAAAGATTATTGCTACAGAAGCAACTAATAAGAATCGAGATAATCGCTTCAAGGGGTCTTCGGTAAAGGGTAACTCTATCTATTATGTACAGAAGCCCGAGTTGCAGGTGACAGTTATCTAATAAATGATAACTAATTATAATAACATTATTACCTATCTAATTATATCCTATTGAAATGTGAAAGAACAGGTACTACAATGCGTTACAATTCCGAAAACTGAATTAAAAGCGTTTGATAAGTTTCCTAAAATATAAATTTAAACTAATTAGAGTGCCCAAGGCGCTCTGTCATAATATTCTTTGCTTCAAACCCTCATAAAGTTAAAGAAAGGAGGAAGTCGTTGAATAAATAAAAGACTCGCCTACAAAAACTTTTAATTGTTATTGGGTTTTTCCGAAACGAACACAGCCGCGAGTGCCAGATGTTTCTTATAACATTAATATGTATGTTATGTTTCTACGTAGCCGCATTCCGTAGATAGCAATTCAATAGGTAACCATGAAATATCAGATAATAATTAAAAGAGTTCTAAGACGATTTCATTGGGTAAAATTTACAATTTCTTTTAAACTGCTTTCAGTATTTGGAATAATTTGTCGTTCTGTTCAGTCGCATAGCAATTACTTACCTATAGAATATTTAGCAGTTAAACTGGCTTATGTATTTTATAAACCTTGTATGTACCTTGTACTTAATTCAAGAGTTATGTATGAGCTATATCGACCTTATAGTTTTCTGTATCTGGAATGCTTAAATGCAGATGTTTTTAACAAGTTGAGAAGTAAATAGCAATGTTAAAGTAGTGTTTAAGCTACTCGTATTAAATTACTTAAAAAAAAACAAAAAGCGTTCGAGAATTTGAATATAAAAACCAATTTTAACATTATACAAACACCTATAAGTTGGAAAACAGAACATTCTTTGAAACCGCCAGCTGTGCTTTGTTTCGAATCTATAAAAAGAAATTTAATGAAGACTTGGGTTAATAAATAAAACTCTTACGTTAAATTTAGCTCTCTTACCAGGTAAGTCAATTTCCATTTCCTGCTCCAGTAATGGTAAGTATCTGCCTAAGTGCTTTGAGTTCGTTGAAAAGTGAGCTTAGGATTTACCTTGTCCATTTCAACTAATTTCCTGGAAAGGTCAACAGCGGACGTGATTTCGTAGACTGGCTTAAATATTTTTCGGTGAAAAAGAGAATCTATTTGTGTTATAACTTCGTTATTTAAATATTCTTTTATAAATCTTATTTTACTTTGTACCATCAGATACAACAAGAATGTCTATTGCACGATATAGATACATAAAGAACATATAATATTTCCTTTTACCTTCCTTTTACAGTGAATCTATTAATTTTAAATTCATTATCTTCGCTCTCTAAAATTGTTATTGTAATATCCTTTTCTTCAATTTTGTCAACAATAAGAACGCAGTTCGTTTCCTTACCACATGGAAACCAATGGGTTTTTTATTCTCACGGCGTAGAGTGGGATGCAGTGGCGCCATCTCCAGGAATGTGTGCAGCAATGGCAAAAAGGCATGAGCCCGGCAATAAAAACAGCAGCATCTAGTCGGTTCGCAATACCTTGCACTTTAATGCCTTTGTGCCATTCCATCGCCTATCGACACAAGAATTCAACGAGAATTGCTAGTA
>DWBH01000240.1:0-14052 GCA_018230765.1 Ernsta delagoae
AGTCTTTTCAAGAGCTTATATTGACTTTACGGGTATTCTCTGGAAATGTACAAAACTTTTTCGGCCTTAAATACACTGTTTCACTAACAAACGCTGTTAAGACTTACTAATGACTTACCTACTTCTTAGTCTGTGAGAATTGTATGTTTGCTACTGTCACATGTCTGTGTAAGATCATTGTTAAGTGAATAATATCTATAATCTGTGAAAGCGAAGCTGTAATATCTATGTATATACAGATATTACAGCTAATGTACTGAACATGAAAAATCTTACTTGTATAGTTTTTAGCGACTTGATCACTTTTACTTAAAGCGTAAAAAATATTGGACTTTGTAACATTGGAAAATAAAATAAATTGTGTAATTGGGTATGTGTCGTTGGCACCGTCCTGTTTAAATAATAACCTAAGGACTAAATAAAACACTAATACTAGTTTACACGTAAATAAATCAGTATTTCAATATCTATCGACTGTGTTACAAAGAAGGTTTAAGTATTAAATCGTTAAGTTAACAAGAGCACAAGATTATTGGAAACACTGAGATATAATAGAGCTCAATGTTTCTTGGTAAAACACCTATAGGTACGTAAACCAAATCAGGTTCTGAGAAAACATGCTTTTATGAGTTAATAAAGTGTAAATTACTTGTTACATAAATATTTGACCCAAAACAAATAAATCTTAGACAGTAATAACCAAATCTTTTTGTTTGTTTCAAGCTTGTTACAACCGCTTGATCAGCTTATTTTTAAAATATAAGTATTACAAATTAATACCTTCTAAATGGATTTTAGAAGCAAATTTCCTATTAGGGGAGATATCTATCGTTGGTGCTGAAGGAAATTAACTGATTAGCAACTCGCCTAGGATACCTACCTATATTTAGTAGACTGTTGGAATGATCGATGTGATAGTAAAGTAGATTAGACTAAGGTATCGTGTAGTACCTACTACGATAATATCTTTAGTCTATAATAATATAGGTTTCCAATATTAAATCGGATTTTAATGGGGACCAATAACAGTGGGTAAATGCTCCAATTATGTACCCTTTAAGAACAAAATAAGATTTCGTTCTATTAATATTTGTAAAACAAAACATAGTATTAATAATTTAATTCAGTGCATTTTATAAATATCCAATTATCCACATATTAAAAAACAATCAATACTAACTCCTCATTCTGATAGCAACAACAAAAAACATTCCCAGATTATAAAATAAACACGGATAAACGATAATAGTTAAGAACACTAATTAAAGACTTGATTAGGCACCGTTAATAGCTAAATTACCTTAAGTGACTGCGAGTTTCGAGTGTTTAAAGCTATTAATAGATATTAAGGAAGCGAATACCACCTCCATATAATTAAATTTCAAGCTAAGTTTCGTACAACTCATGAATGTACCGTTAAACTTGCATTTTGGTGAGACTTTACAAGTTGTTTCAATTTAGTTTAATAAATTGCCACTATTTAAGTTATAATTGGTTAATATTATGTCTTTTTTATATTTTCTATGGGAGTGATAAATCCTACAGTGAAACTATGTTTTATGTCCTGTACGAAACGTGTGTTCTAGGTTTTTAATTCTTGGTTTTTAACTTTTTAATTAAAAAAAAATCCTAACAAAGATGGGCTCCAAATAAACCTGATTTGTTCCATGTTGTCACCAAATTTAACACCAGTGATCTTTGAAGATCAATTCGTCTAAACACTGTATTGAATGTTATTTGAATAATATCTTCAAAGTTTCTGTGATTATCTATAACTATAGATTAGAACCTACCTTACGACGCATCCTTTAAGCATTTTATATTTCTTAACATCATAATTATATGAATTTTATACATAACTTTTACTCAGCCCCAGAAGATATAAGCAAGTTTTAGTTTGATTTAGCAATTTAAAAAGCCAAAACGTCCTATGTGAAACAAATCTTTCAAATTTGAGCTGGAAAATCTGTTCATCGATTTTATCGACAAGCTGCCATCCAACTCAGCAACATGCTTTGTCCAAGCAAAGCCAATTTTCAGTTCGTTTGGTGAGACAGGGGCCGTAAACACTTAAACTTAACTAACGTGGCGTACTCGTCATTAGTTCAGATGAACTTTACCAGAGGTCTAAAGTCTATAGTATAGACAGACTATAGACTATATTGTCTGTCTAGTGTCCTTGTTGACCCTACTAAAGGTATCTTGTCGATTATTGTAGGGCTTTGGACGAAATTTGAATGTTTGCGGTTAATCAGTGGCTCAGAGAGTCACTAGATACTAAAGTGACTAGGAGGGTATTTAAAGGAAGTAAAGTACCTATGATTTCAGATAAAGTAGAAAAGCTGTGTTTTCATACTTGCTCTATTTAATAGTTTTATGCGGTCACCTCCTTGTATAAAGAGTTGTATGGAAATTATTAAATTCATTTAGGTAAATCCTAATTTAGTAAAAGAAATTTCAGAAAATCCAACAAAAACAAATGTAAAAGTTAAAGCAGGTAAAAGCGCATCAATATAAAACGTTTCCGCAATCACGTTGAACCCCGTAAAGAGGATAAAAGCCCTTAAATTTGGGCCACAACAAATTTTTCGAGTCTCATTGTGTTGTAAGAATAGGTGGCGAGATACGAGTGTCGTTGTGCGCAATGAGCGCGGCCATTTTGGCTAACGAGCGAGAACCTGTCCTGGCCCACAATACTCGTGTTACTGTTTGTAGGCTTTGCACTGCCAACATATACATACATGCATAGATTGGTAGTTGGTATATTATACAAAAAAAAATATCAGAAGATTGCTTTAAAGTGTTGTTTGACTGTTGATTATAGATTTCCTTTCCACTTTAATTTTTTAAAACACTGGAAATGTCAGTAAAGGATAAAGATAGTAATAATATGTATGTACATACGAGTAGGTAGATATTACGTAATATTCGTTGGTAAGTATGTACTTATTACAGAGGAAAATATTAAGAATGATAAATACCTATATGTATACTCTACTACCTAAAATACCTATATGTATGATAAATACCTATATGTATACTATATGTATTATCTGTAATAAAAGAAAGTTATGCTCACAAAGGTAAATGTTAGGCTTAAAATGTTAATAATATAATACACAGTAAAATGGCTCTATTTTGCCAAACTGAACTGCAAAAACATAGCTTCCGTGACAACTTGTCGCGTTTCGAATGACACAAACACTTTTTAAATTGAAATGGCGCCATAAAACCAAATATAAACCATTTCCCAAAAAACGTTTGCAAACGCTGGATATTTTATGGTGTTTTTGTTATGGCGATGGCTTTTGTTTCACGTTCCACGTCCTTGTAATGTTCATAAGCATATTTATAGTTTTTGGGCGTACTATTACTGCGATATAAAATAAGGAGTACTTACCTGCTACTACAATTTATATAAAACGCTAAGAATACGGAAATTGGATTCAAGATATCATCTATATTGTATCAAAAAAGTGAAATAACTGAAACTATTACAGATTTCAACAAATGATTTTGGAGTCTGTAAAAAAATTTTGGACTTGTCATTTTTCTATGTCGAGTAGGTACACCATTTTCTTAAATTCTAACTACGCAATTTAGGCCCGTGTTAAAAAAACATTAACTCAAGATTGAGTATAACCCAAGATGAACTCAAGTGCGATAATAACTATGCGTTCACTCAAGATGTTCCCAATCTTAAGTTCCTTTTATTATGTAATAACTACGGACCTACGACAAAACCAACTTACTCATCTCGTTGACCAAAAAGTCACCGGATCTCTGTAAAAAAGAATATGTTACTAATGTCTCCCGTCAGTGTTACAACAAATTCTATAAAAAGTGTTGTAAACTAATTATATTGTCACTGGTACCAGTTGATCTTTATCTGGGGTCGTGCTCAGCGAATCTATTTGTTTCCTCCGTCCGGCTGACTGTAACAGCGGTCTTTACTAATGAAGACTGATCCGTCTCCATCGCTTTCTTTATTCTTGCACAGCTTTCTTATCAACAATTGCCTTTTACCTTGAATTTTTTAATTAAAACACAAATTTAAATGGTTTATTGCGTTTTATTAATATTTTCGTGTACAGTTTGATCTACTTATAAAACTTAAAGTGTCACTAGTGCGGTCATAAACTAGAGTACCTGGGTCAAATATGGCCACCCTAAGGTTTGTTATCGTTTTTTAATAATAATAACGCTAAAAAAAACAATTTTTAGCACTCAGTCATGAAGACTGTTCAAAGTGTTCTTTATTTTTCACTTAATTCGACCCAGAATACCAGACATTAAGCACAATTACCTGAAATGATTTATTTTAAGTCAAGAGCTTCAACCACTTAAATTTCTGTGGACAAAAATAAAACGAGTTGATGTAGCCAAATTAAATATAGGTCAGCGGACTTATCGACCGTGGTTGTGTACGCCTTCTCGATGTAGACTGTGAATGAATTGGAGCTAAGCATAATGAGGCAGTTATTTCAGAGATTCCTATTTGGAAAACGTATACCTACTTATAAACGTATAACCTAATTTGCCTTATATTATTAAAGAATGATTATTATCTACGAGATATTTTTTGGTAGGACCGTCGTGTGCTCATCCCTATTCATGATTAAGCACATTATTGAAGAATACGAATAGTGAATTTAGGAGTCCTCTTAAATTAAAATATACACGACGACACGAAATACACAGAGACTTAGTTTAGGGCGACCATCTTTGTTATCATGAATGACAAGTTAAAAATCAAATAGGTGCTCCCGTATAAGTTGAAGAAACATGTTTCTTCTTACGTACATTATTATTCTAAATTTACGTTATGACCTATGTTACGTTATGAGTAGCTAACAACGACTTCCTACGAATCTCATGCTCATACATACACTCATCTCACACACACGTTACACACACACACACGTTCAGCCACGTAAAATGCTTTTAGAAACCATAAAAAAGTTCCGCGTTTTCCCGCGATCGGAAATAGTGATTGTGGCGGCTATCGCTTGATTTCCTTCACAATTCCTCTTTGTTACCGATTGAGACATTCTAGCCGACGATAATTAGTTTTTGGAAATGTTCCTCTGTGCGATCCGTTCGCGCGACGGTTGGCCGTCCCGTTCTGCTTTATTGCTTAAGCCATTAAGGAGCATGTCTGCTTTTCACGAAATATTTTTTAATTGCTAGTTTCATTTGTTTGGTGGAACGTTTTGTACGCTTTGGAAGACGTCGAACGTTTGGCAGCGAAGTGGATTTTAATGGATCGTTTGAATGTCTTTTTTATGTGGAATTTTTAAAAGGAACTGACAATTTTAGCATCGCGCTTACCACTGGAACATACACCTTTAAAAGACGTTAACTGTATTGAAGCTTTTTTTAATGTGACACTATAAGTAAGTACTAAAATAGCATCCAATCATAAGGGTCTATTTATACATATTTACGAGTACAAACCTGTTTTTCTACGCTATTCCTTAGATACGAGTATATTTCCATAATCTATACCGGCGTAGCTTTGGGACATATCAATAACATCGATTCCTACCGATATTTATATCTTTGATATTGGTGTCGTAGATCAAGTCTCCAATTAAATTATGTGTTGTATAAAACTTATTTCATCAATGTAATAAACTAACTTACTTCAAGCTACTGACACTTCACAGTTTAAATGTGAACTGTCAACTGTACCGCATTATGCGAAGTCCAAGTTAATTTCCTCAAAGCAAACATCACTTCAGGCTCTGAAAATTACTTGAGAGTAACAATGACTCGATTTTATTTCTTAGTGTTCTTAAAAAAGATTTTTTTATCTATCTTATTCCCACTGCTAGCCTCATATTGTTAAGATGTAAAATATTATTTAGTAATTAAATATCGAATATGATTTTCCTAAAATTGAGCTGTTAAATACGTTTTAATCTAAAAACTACAAATTGAGAAGAAAATTTCCAAAAATAACTTCCGTTTTCTGCTCTACCTTACTACTCCTATGCACGTAGAAAGTAATATGCTTCGTACAAACTTACTTTAATATAACATACCACGTAAGTCCAAAAGGGAACATTATTAGAGGACATTCCACAGATAGTATAAATCCTTGCGAGTCGCTGTTATCAATCGCGACTGTGGATTGAAACTCGTAAGCCACAGAGTCCGAGCTTGCCCAACTTTTGCGAAGCTTTTTTCTATGAGACTCTAGTTTGATCACAAGCTAATGGCTAATGCTTCGTTTTAGTTACTGCAAAACATAAAAGGACTTATTAGCTTTATTATTAATTTAAAATCGACGCTGTCAATTACTGATTGACGATTTAACATATAATTTAACAATACCATTTAAAAACTTTTTAAATTACAGTAACACCGGATGAAATTGTTTTAAATACCTAGTTATAAACTACAAATTTAACAAGAAAAAAAAATAATTTGACGTAATGTGCCCTTAGGATTGAGATGATGGTCCAAAAATTGTCATTTGCTTTACAACAGGCGACGGTTCCCAAACGAATTTTAAACTCTCGCCCGTGGCATTAGTGGAAGTTCGAGTATGAGTTATGAAATAGCTATATAAATAATCCCCTGTCCCTCGTTGCCATTCAGCGGTCAAACAGGTCCACAACAAGTTCGTTTTGCCGACAGATTATACCGTTTCAACTATGAGGATCTGTGCTCCGGATTTATCCCCTTTGTGACTGATAAAAATAATCCGTTTGTATGTCACGATAATTCGGCCTCTTTGCCGTTTGTTACTTGTTAAGGGTCTACGGCGTAATCCTCTGCTGTTTTTGTTATGGTGCCAAAATCACGCGGAAAAATAAAATATTCTCTTTGTTTTTCTTTTTTCAGACAAAACGAATATTATGTAACTATATCCTAGTTAAGTAAGTGTACCTAGTTAAGTAAGTGTAAGTGTATTCGTGAAACGAGTTTTTTGAATCAGTTCTTTGGATAGGCTACTTTTTTTGGAGATGATATTCATAGTCATCTGGACTATGGTAAAGTCTATAGAGTTTCTAACTTCAATGATGTCATATTGCAAGTTTTTTCTCGTCCCTTTTTGATTGTGTTTTGACATTTAAATAAAAGTTAAAGTTCAAAAAACATGTTGGAATAAAAACAGATTTACATTTCTTAAAATATCTGCACATATATAATTCCCTTTTGAAACATTGCAGGATATTAATTTGTGTGTTCATTTCACATGATTCGACCCTTTTGCGGAATTTCCCGTTTTAATTAACATTTCCGGGATTATGAAATTGTTAAGGAGAGTTCACATACACGTTTCATCAATGATTTGTTTTGTTACGGCTCAGCTAATTTTGAATACAATGTACACATACCCATAATTATTCTAATGGAACAAACTAGTGAATTAATTAATATTTAATAGATTTCGACCCTTCATTACATTTACATAAGATATAAATACTTACTATAACTTGTGCATACTATAGGTATACAAGTAACGTCATAGGCTACACAATTGTATAGAATTCACGACGACCGTCGCGTATACAATGCAAATGTATAGAACTCGCTGCGAACTTGGGCAGCGCCATCTGCGGTGCTACCCATTTAATGATTTCACAGTAATTAGCTTTATAATGTCCCCTCAGAGGTCGATCCACGGCCGCCCGCTTTATTGCTTAATATTTTATTTATATTTCTTTGTTATTCCCCTCAATGCCTCCTGGTATGGACATCGGACAATGTTGTGTTTCAAAATTAAATGAGTGAGATACCCATGAGATACGATTTTGAATTAACTGCATTTTGTATTCAGTTTGAAAGATGTACATATGTATGTAAACAAATACCTTATGTACAATATAGATACATGTAATAGCAACGTATAAATTATTTTAAATAACCATTTATCAGTGAAAACTGACCTTACTGCCTATTATAGGTGGGTAATCATAGAGAATCGTAAAATTTTCGTAATGATTATGTAAGAGTGAAATTTTGTCCATGAGGCTTATGCTTTTATTATTCAGCTAGTAAACAAATAAGGTGCACTCATGTAACGGCATGTAACTAGTATATAAAAGCATATGTGTACATGACGTGTAGCAAACGGTTCTCGCTTTTACAAAGCTTCTTAAAGACTAATGAGGCTTGAAGATAGGTACCTTCACGGACTAAAACAACGTACAAAAGGACACCGGAGCCATCGTTCTACTGCCAACTTCACGTGCTTTATTTCGAACGAACAAGGTTCATTACCGATAGACTTAACGTTTAAACTCTGTCCTGAAAGGATTAGGTGTTTCTAAAGTAACCGTTTGAATAATGTAGCCACAATATCGTAAAGTTCTTGGACAGTCCCATTTAATATCAAAATACAATTTATATAGAAGGAAGTTCATTAATAAATAGTGGACAGAATAATATAATAATAACTTACAATAACTCAGTAACGTGTCATTTCTTCATTCTAAATTCCCTAATATTTAAGCAGCAGCTGGTCTTATTTATCGTTTCGAAAACAGAAATTCTTCAATTATTTATTAAACTTTTACGACTTGCTTATAATAAGTAATTACTAGACTTCGCAAATATAAAAAATATATAGATATAAAAAAGTTAATAAAAACCGATCTACCGCCTACAATTTTGGCTGTCATCGAAACAATTACTTAACTTATCGTGTAAAAAACATAAAAATAGATAGCGTTTGACTGCCGATATCAATACGAATAAAGTCGTGAACGTATCAATCGACATAAAAGGCCCTTTGAGTAATCTCTGACTTTATCGTACGTGCGATCGGAACATTTTACTTGTCATCTTATTCTCACTCAAGTTTTTATGCCTTAGTCTTACAAACAGTAAGCGTCATCGCTTTTTATGAATATTGTTTCACGCGTTACTGAATTCTCTTTTATCTACGAACAGATAGCTGCCGTAAAATAGCCTGCCGTCGTTATTTTGCGTTCCACTGAACAGAAAGTAAAGGACAGATGTAAAGTGCTTGTCGTGATTTTCTCGATTTCTCTCTTAAGAAATATCCTGTGTTGGAGATGTACGTATGCATCCTAGTCGCCTCATGTTAATTATTTAATAGATGCCAGTGGCATATCCAATATGCTAGCTATAGAAAAAGATTATATAATATATTTTGTTAATACATTAAGAGATACTAAACTTTATGTAGGTAGATATTAATAAACTTTGTTGATCGTTGCGTTATTAAGCGAATTCATGTTAAATTCCCTCTCACGTTCACCCGACACCAATTATAACGAAAGCTACAAAGTTTCGATCTTACTTCATTAGTACACTCGTACTGTTACGTGTTTCGGAGGCTAAAAGAATTTGCATTTTCATCAGGCAGTCAGTAACAATTCGCTAATAGCTGCTCTCACTATGTGCACGTAAAGTTTACGTTGAACATATAAGAGTCAATTGCTTATACTACGCGTATAACTTTAGGAACTTTATACTGAAGCGGGCATAGCACCGCTTGCAGTTTAGTCGCTAATAAGTAACGTCCGGTTAGTAACTGCTACGCAAATTATATTCACACTTTTGTGATACGGAGTGTACGTCAAGCCATCGCGGATCGGTCTTGGATGTTATTTGGATAGATAGCTTGATATTGTTAATACCTGGTTGGAGAAAAGTTGGTCTTAAACTCTAACACGGATTGGTTCCACCTATACACCTATAGTTCCTCCTTTCTTTCCTTTGTTTATATTGTTTTCAGAACGTCATGTCGATCTAAGGAGCCCCCAACAATCACCGTCCTCGAACGCGATGCAAGCGATGTGGAGCAAAGTCGAAAATGCACCAAGTTTGAGGCTTCTAAGTCGACTATAATCTCCTATAACGCTCCTATAACGTGGATCCACCTTAAGGCCGTCTATCATCCCAAGCATTAGAACCTAAATATAATTACTTCTGTAATAGCTTTACCATGAATGACAACTTGACTGATGAATATCGTATTTCGAATTACTACTTTATTCACATTTTTAATTCGTCCATTTATTGTTCCAGGAGTCGACGACACGCACAAGTTCCTCGGGAATGAAACACATACAGATTACTTCAGATTATTACTAAGGGATGGAAATTATTTATTAGTCGGCGGAAGGTAAGATACACTTCAATTACTTAGTCATAGCTAGACTCTCACGCAGCAGTCTGTTAATGTCAGACAGAAGCTATATAACGCTTGAGATCAGATGTATATGGCTCCCAAACGTAGGCACTTTCCAGTGATTGGTAATGATTCTTATATAATTTAAGACCTTCAGTAAATATACGTCGTGCATGACCTAAATTCACATTTCACTTACAACAACAACTTTGCCATTTCTAATGGAGTTGAAAGTCTATATTTGAAATTATAGCAACATAATTTAAATAATAAAAAGATATTGATTTCGTTAATAAAATTGTACCTACTAATGGTTTTACACTTTATAAAACATTTAATTTCTCATTGATAAGGTATTTTAGTACCGAGTAAACATTCTTGAAGAGCTCTTAAAATTGGGCGCATAACCTCTAAATTTATTTAGGTATCGTTATTATAGCTCAACAAAGGTTAATATTCTTAACAAACTGGAATCATAACATAAACAGCAATTAATCAAATTATACGTAAAATAAAATCGAATCCAAATGATCGAAAACATGAAATATTTATGTTAAGAAAGCAAGTGACCGAAGCAATCCACTTTTAAACATTTTATTCTGATGTTAAAAAAATAAATCTCATTTGGCTGTCTTACTTTCCTTTTTTCGGCAAAGAATATTTATGAGAATTTATTCCGAAACTCCCAGAGAAATGATTCAATTAAGTAAGTTTATTATTTGAAGTGTAGGAATTTACGAAGCGGTAACATAACGGAAACCTTCCGAATGCTAAATTGTATTAAATCTATTCAGAATAAGCCTTATCGGTGGCTCAAACGCTTGAAACAGATTTCAACTGGTGAAATATCTTCGTAGTAACACCTATTTCCTTTTAAAAGACTCGCAAGATACACATTCAAATGAGATACTTAGTTATTTGTTTTTCGAACTGTGCTCGAATTCGTTGGGAAGTTTGCGTACCCTTAACCATACCGTCTCAAGCGGTAAGAACGTGCTGTATCTAGCTGCGACCGCGTTACACGAATGCATCTATCTCCTTCGCGTTCGCACTCGTCGCTAGCCAATAAGTCGGTCTCTTTTGCATTTATAAAGATTTTTGGCTTGTGTTTGGATGGAGGCAAGACTTAAAAACACCCCTCGCACCCGCCGGCCTACACTCGCCATTTTATTACGATACGGGACGTGACCCGAAGATAGTAACATATCGATAAAACTAATATATTTTTAGTTTCTTAGCATCTCTTTTTAACTAAAGTAGGACGGCTTACCAATAGGTATACAGTAAATAAATATTTTGAGTAATGATACGTAATGATACGTATAATAAATATGCTGAGCAAACTTACAAAAATAAATACTTACTTTTGTAAGATCATATATCACATTAAATATATACTATACATGAATATAAATATGTATTAACCTTGCCTATATGTATATAAATGAATGCCAATAGCGACCGAATAGTACCTATGGCCTTTGATAGTTTGAAAAGGGCACCCTAATAGGGCCATTTGAGCTGTGATGACGTAGCTTTGTGAATTTTCTCAATGTAAGCTTTTCAGGTCAACAAAACGCTTTGTTACCCTCGCCTGTGCTTATTCATGTCTGCTAATTACTTGCTATTCAAAGCCAGACTGATAAACGAGGTGCTAGACGTGGAACAATCAGACTAGACTATCTATGTGATAAAGGTTTTGTGCTTACCACAAAACTTTAACCTACTTTCGCTTAGGTCCATTATTACGAAAAGGTTTATTTAATTCACAACATAAAGTAACTATTATCCATCACTCTTTTTATCATAACTAGCGGTCTTATTGGCCGTCATTTATGAAAGTTTTGTTTTTGAATTAACTTGACTTTAAATAAATTAAAAAGTCTAATAAAGCTTAACCCTTAGGGATTTGTCCCTTGTAGGATTGAAAATAGATATGAATCAACTCCGTTATACATCTACTAAGTAGATATGATATAATGTAACATTAATGACCTCTTTCAGGCTGTCACAGTCTTCTTAAAACTTTACCGCGTTATCACAATAATAAAATTATTAAGGCTCCTTTGTTCGCCATGAGATATTTAAAATTTAGTGAAAGGTTATAAAGTTGGATTTAGAATTTTTTTAAAGTCGGGTAGATGTAAAAATACTTGTCATCTCATCACGTACAAAAGAGTACGATATAAGTAGGAACCTACATAGAGTTACAAAATAAAATTGTAAGATTATACAGTTCTGAAAGTTTGATATTCTATGACATAAATTTTAAAAATCTGGTGGAATGGTAGTGCCTCCGCCAAGACAAGCCAAGCGAATACTTATTTAAAAAATCATCGACATAAGATTCCCATCACTAAACGCTACGGCATACCTACGATACGACACCCCAGTGTGAAGCCGCTCTGGCTTGCGCTGTTTGCTCTTACATGACAGGGATATAACTCTTTGCACGCAAACACTGAACAGTTGTAGCTCGTAATTAGTATTATTTCGCTAACACCTCATGTACCTATCATGTTTATTGCTTGGATAAGCAAATACTTACATAAGAGTCTGTATGCATTAAGTATACTAGATAAAGCTTACATTGTTTTTAATTAATTGCTAATTTTTACGTATCTCTTAGTATTGATACGTTACAATACAACAAACCATTTATATACTCAATCACTACACCCGTTTTTTTGCGAATTATATGTGCATAATTAAGTACCTACTTGTTGAGACTATTACCTACTTATTATCGTTAGATATATTAAGAAAGTTCTAGAGAAACGAAACAAAATATAATGAAATGGGTACATTTTCAACATGCCGTTACGTCAAAGTTCTCGTTATAATTTAGTCATAGCAAAAGAAGAACTCGGAATATTAATAAACACGCGCAATGAAATTTTTATTCACGGCCAAGTCCCAACTTTTTTACATGTTCCGAATCCAATAAGAAGTTTTCCATGAATTATTGCGCACAACAGCACCAAGGTCGACCATGAATAACGTATAACGTTTCTAACGTTATAACGGGAAGGTGCCGGTGTCGGTGAGCCGAATTATCATTATTTATCGCGCAAACACCAATCCTTTCCGCAAACAACTCTATAAAGAAGCAGATATGTGACAAATTGGACAATATTTTCCACAATGAACGTCGTGCCGCGTCGTAATTTCAAATATTCGTCCATTCTAGTGGAGTTTGCATTTCTTTCCAAATCAGATTTACATGACAATGGTCACGTCTTCGCCCGATGAGGTTCTCATTGCAAGAACTCAACCAGGGATTTATTAAAGGGAGCAAAATGGTTGTAATAAAACCGTTGTCGATTCGACGATTTCGGCGATCGACAAATCGGAACAAAGGACGAGCGAAAATCGACTTTATTTACTCACCTTGAACTTGAGCTTCTGCAAAGACTAAGAAAATCGGCAAAGTTTTATGCAAAGAAAATATTCACTGACTCTTTGCAACGTTTACATAATCCTGTTTTGATTCTTACTTTAAGTAAGGAAAATTAAATTATACAATTCAATGAATGAAAAAAATATACTACTGCTGTAATTTTTAAATCGAGACATTTGTCTAACATAAGTATCAAACAGGTCACCCTTTAAGACTCAATTGTTACATACCTAAGACTCGCTTTGTTAATATCAGTGTTTCATAGTTATTTTACCCGTTAAAAATTCACTTTAACATATCGATCACGAATCACAAAGCACTTTTATGCAACGTTCACTTACTTTTTAAACGAAGAGCCTTCAAACAAATCGTTTATGTAAACTGGAATCGTTTCATTTTCGTGATTGTCTCTGGTAACACTAGACGAATAAAAAAATCAGGTCACTGACGACAATATCCCGAATACAACAGTAAAAACTGAAGTCCAATTAATGTAGCCATTGCCAAGTAATTGGTGCTGTACATATCATATAGAAAT
>DWBH01000241.1:0-14049 GCA_018230765.1 Ernsta delagoae
TACGATATCTTTATCAAAAGAGAGTCATTTTATCGTAAAGCAGTCAAAACATTATATCAGATATGTCTATATCATGTAAACGTTCTCTTTTATTGTAAAAAGTCTAGACATAAACTTTGTTAGTGAATTCACTTAAAATAGGTAAGTAGGTACTAAACTGTGTCAAATGTTTTAGATGAAATGCTCAAAAATCAATCTTACACTTAGGATTTTAAAAGCTACGTTACGTTACAAGTATTTGGCGTTATCATCCGATATGATTGAGTAAGAAATTGTCAAACTATTGAAATCGGGTCAAACATAACAATATACTTACTATTATTTCGATAACTGATACAAGAACATGACAAAGAATGCATTTGAATGCGTACCAAATGGTAAGAGAACTATGGTCTTAAAATCTATTCTAAAATAAATTTAAATAACAATCAAAAGTCTGCAAGATAAATTCACAAGCAAAAATAATAATTAAGGAAGTAAACAAAGCTATAAACAAGCATAAAATCTTTATGGGATTTAATTAAAAAATTCAAGTAAATTCGTGAATTAATTTTATTATTGGCGCCAAAAAATTCCACGTTGCTATGCCGTATCGATTGAACCTGTGTAAATATTTGAAACTTAAAGTCAAGTGGATTCCATCGTTTTATAATACATTGTGTGATGTTTACTAAACATTGTGCGTCATATTTTTTATTCGCGACATTACATTGAAAACACCCCGAGTACCGGACCACCCAACAAGCAGTTGTGGCCAACGCGTTTTGTTGTTATAAAGGCAATAATATTTCTGATAAGCTGTCCATTTTGTAGGGCGATAACAACAAATTCACATACTTAGGTATTTATTAGCTAAATTGTGTAGGAAACGAAGTTCATTTGTCTTATCATAATGTTGAACATGTTTATTGAAAATTAATTGAGAGAATCAATGTTATGTTTTATTTTCTGTCGTCTGTTTAAGAATACTACTATTATATTTTTCCTTTAAGTATAATTCCTGTAAAAAATACACAGGGATAAAATCTACATTTTCCTCTGTGCTTGGGTCAAGAGAGACTTGATAATTTCGTAGAACAATACAAGTGCACGATCTAAACGCTAAATCACTTACATAAATAGAACTGCAATTAACTAACTAAACACGTAGAGCTAATAAGTCATTACAAAAGTAAGCTACGAGCTGCTTAAGATTTACTATATAGGAATATAATAAATTAATAGGCCAAAAAAAACATCAGCACAATTTAACTGTAACATGCGAAACAAACACAAAAACATAATCACGTGGTAATTCGAATCTTCCCCTAAATACATCATAGAAAGGAGTTCGTGGAAGTCAAAAATCGAATCGATTTTACGCCGGCCTGTTATTTTCTCGTGCGCCTCAAATTACGTCACTTAATTCTTATTAGATTATAGGACAATAATGGGGGTGCGTGCGTGTGGTATGGTTTTTTGCGAAACGGAGGGCCTTATGGGTATTTTATTATTATATTTTTAAACTATAACAACTTAATTTGGGCAGGCGCCGTACCGCCTACGTCGATTGATTTCGTATAATTTGCGTCCCGACAACTCTCATCCGGTAAATTGACGTAAAAAAGCACTCGATAAACGGTTGCGGTGGCGAATAACTTCATTATTTTGAATTTGGAACGTTTACTACATTTGAAAGTCGGATGTTATGGTGTAAGAAAATAATTTAAAATATCTTTTTTAAATAAAATTTTATTTGACGATACGTGTTAGAATGAGGCTTTTTTCATTTGAACAAGTTAAGGTACAAAATGAATTCAAATGAGTTACGCTTACATTAACTTTCTATTGGGCGTTAGCACCTACCTAAAAATTGTATTCTTTTTCAAAACCTTCCATTATGTACTTGTTTAGTTTACGCTTCTCTATCGGCGAGTTCAAAGCACCCGTTATCTGACCACTTGTTTCTAACACTAGATGAAATATTACATTTTCTTATCTATACGCTAAGATCTAATTTTAATTAAAAAGCGTCACATATATTACGCGATATTCGGCGGTAGGCGGTGCAGCGCGTCGGAGGCGTCGTACGGGCCATTACAAGACAAAAGAACCAAGACCCCTCTGCCATTAGTATCCTCTATAACAAAAAGCTGTCGAAAGAGATCAGTAGTTACTGGCGATGCAATATTAAATCGTTAAATTTAATATTGGCTCGAGTTTATTGTATTGCTTCACAACTAACACTCAGTAACACGGGTCAAATGATTAATTTTTTTATAGACAACGATGTTTATTCTCAGTCGATTATATTATTGTTCACATTGAATTAATGACTCTCTTATAGCTACGAATCATGTTATGGGCGTAAACTAATATTTGTATTCACTTCTCTTTACAAATATTTTAAATGAAGGTATAATAACATTAAATTAACCGAAATGCATACACTATATTATTTTTTATGGTATGATTTACCTACCTACGCAAATGTATTCATAATGAACAAGTAATTGTTTCAAATCTTGGCAAGTGATTAGTAAATAGTTTTGCCTAGTCGATTTCACGTCATTTGACAATAAAACTCTTGTATTTTATAATGTTTTAATTTAATTCAATTAGACACTATGTTTACTCAAATTAAGCATTTGCTTACTGAGACAAGCGACAGTATTTATTAGGTCAGGCACGCCTGTGCACGTAATATGAACTCTATAATGATGTGACGATGCATTTTGCAGTACACGTAGAGGACACGACACAGATAATGACTAATTTGTGTCTATTGACCCGTAGATAAAGTTCGAAATTCCTTGTGGCGCGAGGTCGTACTATAATTGTGTAAAGGCATATAACTGGCGCCTGTAATCCTTGTCATCGTCATTTATCACCTTCGTTTGCATATTTTTGGAAAGGATTACTCACACTTAAAAGGGTAATGCGCATGCGTTTATTTATTTTTATTAAAAAATACCTTAAAAACACATAATACGGCTTCGATCGTAAAGGTGCTTGTGATTATTTTTTTGCAAACCGCAAATCGCGAGTGGCTAGTCGCGAAATGAAAATCGGTGAAAGGTCTCTTTATTTGTACAGACGACTGCAAAATAGTTACGCACCTCACTGCAAATATTAAGTAATATGGCGGTCACATATTACATGGCTGTTGCGTACACTGCTTTCGCTAATTCTCGTAGATATTTAGATCCTGCATTCTTTTTGATGACTATAAACGTCATATTAGGTTTTATCCTTATTACAACATCTCACTCTTGATGTTTTATTTATGCTTAAGTGTGCAGAAGCAATGTGGATATCGTATACGCATTCGATCTGACTCTTTAGTTTAGTTGCATCGCCTTATTTTGATTCAAAAACAACACACATTTACACAACTCTTCTCTGAGTAAGAAGTAATTCAAATACGAGGAAAGTCATAAAAACCGTCCTTGAGGGACAATTTCATATTTCACGCGACCCACTCAGTACTTCGTTCGTATCGCTTGACCATGCCCGTTACTATATTGCATACGACTTACCTGTTGCATTCTGTGCATACTGGTCACTGACCCTTCAAGTATTGACATATTCCTATAGTTTCTCACGTCTAGCACCCGCCAATACGATTACAGCAAGCCCGGTATGTTTAGCTACAAACGCGTTCCTACTTTGAACTCAGCTTTCTTTCTCTTCATTTTTTATTCTTTGTAGGTATTGTATTGTTTAAACGAAGAATATTTTGAATTGTGTTGGACTGGAAAACTTGTGAAGGTTTTATTGGTTTTATCGTACGATGACTTAGAGAATTCAACAAGGTATCGATCTGCTTTAACACCTAAAACATAATTTATAATTAGGTAAATAAGTACGTCCAAGAATTAAAATCTCAATACATAAACGATTTACCTAAAACTCAACCGCCGGCCGTCTCAGCTGTGTCATGAAAAATGCACTCTTCGATCACAACATTAGCCGCTAATGACACCTTAGTATGAATGAATAGCCCTATTCAACATTTTTTTTATTTATACAATATAATTGAGTAGGTATATTATTATCATAAAATAAAAAGCTGCACAATTTTTATATTGCGCAACCATTAAACAGAAAATGAAATGAAACTGCCGATAATCGTTTTATAAGCCTAACGAAGCGGAAATAAGTTTTTGAAATTAATGAAATTAATCTTAATTTGACCCAGATCATTAAAAGCAATGGCCTCGGGCGCATTACACTGCGTGAGTAATGGCGATTGCAGTGTTCACGATACTACTCATACTACGCATCGTGTGATAAAAGCAGCGTAGCAACCTAAATCACTTGTTCGATCATTGATATCGGAACCACTTAAATACCATGCATGGGCGGTATCTGTACGAAATTAGGTTACATTTTTTGATAGAAACCCTCGATAGTTTGGAAACCATTAGAGCATTCAAACTATAACAGACAGAAGTAACAGTTGTTAACGAAACTATTTGATAGATACACAACATTCTTGATTGCTGTATTAAGCTATGTGGGTACAAACCGTAGTGTATTCCCGTTGTTCCCATTCACTCTTTTTATGAGGACAATGGGAACGTACGACCTAATAATTGACATTAAAATTTTAACGTTCCAAAAATGAAAAGTTGGAAAAATTCCAAATACGAAAATTGCGAAATTAAAAAAAAAACTTACGTTGGTCGTTTTGTTCGGAGCGGGCCATGACGGTGCCGTTTGAGTACACGTTGACATACTTGTGCGAGCACCGGTTGTAGAGGCGGACCGACCGCACCATCGATGGCATCGCACCGCAGATCACCACCTGAAACCACGAGGAGTACAGTATACAGTACAGGCACCGTGATAAGAGAACAGGCACTACGAGAAGTGTAAAGGCACAATGAGAAGAGCACAAACACCATGAGAAGGGTGCAAGTACTATGAGAGTTTGCCTGGCCCTAAGTCTGCCTGATCTTAGGGCATGTTTCATAATCGTCAAGTAAACATAAATCACCCATCGCTTACAATGACACTTGGCAATAATACGAGTAACGTCTATTTATCAATAAGAGCAGTTCAGATAGTGACCTATATGCCCTAAAATCATCGAGATATTGAAAGTTCATTATTTTAACAGGTGGTACTAATATAAATTTAGCTTAGCTATTGAATATATGTGATAAATGAACATACTAATTGACTTCCCGATAACATTCCTATCGTCTGTAAAACACCGACATAAGATAGTTAATTAATAATTTAGTGTTTTAGTAATAGTCGTAGATTATACCACAACTAAATGTCAACATATCGGCGTAAATTTCTAGTTGTAACAGATTGAATGTGAATTATAATAACGAAACTATGTCATCAGTAAGCCGTATATTATCTTAACATATCATTTACTGTCGATCAGAACGGTCTATACAATATTATTAAAATGTTAGACATGATGAAATAAATAAGATAATCAAATATCGTATTTGGTTCCTTGGACCTTCGTGTCGCGCTATCAATAAGAAGCCTTTATATCGTATGGGTTAATGCACATAGGAAATTATCCTTAAATATGTAACACCCGTAGGTACTTGGTATATTATGCGACGTATGTAGATATAGGTATATAATATATAATTGTATTATCGGTACACGTTTACACCAGTTACTATATCATTAAACGTCTACAAAGTTACTTTAAATAGATATATTATGTAATTATATAGCATGCATTGCGTGTGGTCCTAGTAATAAGTATGTAGAACGTGTTGAAAAGTCCAAATTAAGTTTCTTATTCCATCTAAGCCCCGTTAAATGGCGCCACCTCAACACCTCGTTACTTCGATACCGATCAGCGCTACACAATCGCAATCTCTATGAACTCATGAATTGAACCTTGAACTTCACGAATACTGTAAATTGATTCGTTAACATAGTTATTGGAAACTGAGACACAATTTCCTCGTTCATTTTCCATCAAAAGAAGTAGTAGATTTTCTTTAAACTACTTTAAAAGTTTTTTTTTCAGAAAAATTGAATGTCTAAAGGATATATAACACCATCACGTTGCTTGTACGCATGCGTGAATTAGCCTTGGTGCTTTATCAGCCTCTTCCTTTCAATATAAGGAATAAAACCCTGTAAAACGATAATTTTTCTAAGACCTTCAACATTTTAGAAGTACAGGCGTTCAAAGCACTACAAATAAGGAAACAATCGATCGTTTTAATGGGTCAGCCGTGCTCGGCTAATCCGTCTGAACAGGGGTTCAAATACACTGTTGTCGATCAAATATGAATTCTATTTTATAGTGCAGTGACTGTTTTTCGCTTTTAATTGGTTGTTTGTGGTAGTGCCTTTCATAACTGTGGAGCCGGTGTCATGTTCAGGTGAGAAAGCATACGTTACCGCGACGCGGTCACTACTACAGCCCTATTGCGTTTCACGCAAACTTTTTGAAAGCAAAGTCTTACTTTTCAAATCGCAATGTTTACTAATATTTATTTATAATGTAACATACCAAATTACCCTTCATACCAAATAGTAACATCTGACATTCTTACCTTTAAGACATTTTTTATTTACTTTTTATTTAACATCTAAAACTAATTATTATAACACATCATCTACAACACAGAAAATAATGATGTGAAGTTATTTATGACGTATTCATTGACCAAACTACAATATCATAAACTCTCTAATCAAACATTTAATATCAGAGTTTAAACCCGAAAGCGGTCTTTCGAAATATTCATTAGGAATATTTTGGGCTCGAATAAACTTGACACATAATCATTAACACGTCAAAACAGGTCATACTTAAAATTAACGGTCATATTTCCACATGCAAATGAAATCAATTATGATAATGCATATTTATAGAAATATTTTCCTATAATCTCTCTTCATAAATTCCTTTTATCTTATTAAAACTAATAAAGATGTGACTTTATACTTAAGTAGACAAGTTATGCTGCGACCATTACAATTTTACAATAATATTACGACATTATACAACAGTACAAAGTACACATTATTGTAAGTAATATTCACATAAATGAGATAGATGAATCAAAGTTTGGTACACATCCTCAAACTTTGGGAAAGGAAACCAAAACAAAAGCAAATATAAGGAACTTTATTAAGGAAATTTATTTTCCTTCTAAACAATGATATTGTTTCTTGGTAACGTCGTGTCGGGGTTATGGTTTAACATGTTATAGGTAAGTAGTATCGCATCTAGTATCCGGAGGTCACTGCTCGTCTTACCTTATCTATCTATCGGTAGTGTCGACCCGAATGCACGCATTTACGGATGAGCGCATATCATGTATGCCAAAACTATCCAGAGCAACTGTTTTGGAAATTTTCACACCACTTGAACACCGATAATAATTTATCAAAAATCTATAAATAAAAGTTGAAGTGGGCTACATACATGCATGTGTGTGATTTTGATATACTTACTATAAATAAAGTTTAAAATGTAGCCTCACTGGAAACGAATACAGATATTAATCTCTCATTGCATCAATTTTATTATCATTGAAGATAACTTTGTCTGACGTGAAGACAAAAATTATTCCACAAAATTTGACTTATAAACAAAATTCATTGGAAAGCAATAATAAGAGACTCAGGAAATAATAAAAAACAAAAAACGAAAATAGTTTCTGAAGAAGTGAATATTCCTAAGGAAATCACTGTTGTTACTTGTTTAAGAACACAACAAACCCAACAAACATTAGGTACAGATGGAATACGTGTAGAATTCGGAATGGAATACATAATATATAGAAATTGTAAGTAATACACATCTTTTTATTCCACCTCTTACTTCATTGTTTTTTAATCTAGAAGTTATCCAAAGAAAACCACAAACAAAATACCCATACATTAAGGATTCGTAGTCACAGACACCTTGAGGGCGCGACTAAAATTCTTAATCTATGCAAACACGCAAAACATGACAATGGTAAAAGACTTATGACACAACAAAATAATTGATCTAGAAAATAACGACGTTAAAAGGCTACCAGGGAAAACGTTATCTGCTGTCGCCCTTAATCGCAGGATTAGCCTGGCCACACACACGCTAGATTAAGAGTATGTAACAATTGTTTTAAGAAAGCAGTAAACAATTTGTGTTAAGAGATAGTATTGTTTATCGTAAAATTTATATATTTTTTTCTTTTGAATAATATTTCACTTTTATTATTATGTACTATTATGTACCTATCCACAATATAGCATCGTCGACAAACCGTTTCGCTGGTATCACTGTTATATTTTGAATAGTCTTAAATTAATATCCTTTAGTTGAAGAACATTAACTAATGCTATAAACTGTAGATTTGTAATTTTGTTACAGCTACTACCGAAGAGTTAATATTCCTATCTATTTTAAGTGTACGTATATCTAACTTACACGATAAGAAAACCTTTAACATTAGTTTCAATAAACGCGGAGGTGTTAAATAATACATCATGTACCTACTCGTAATAGCAACAAGGCAAAACTGTTAAATGCGTCATTTTGAAGCAATAAATATAATAAGTAGGTACACAATAAACATAATTTTCGGATTACAGTAAACTTTGTGTTCAAACAACTGTTTCATATAACTTTAATAGATTAGACAAACAATAATTTTATAATTTGTTTACAAGTAATAATGCAAATCGATTTTTAGTAGTCACTATTCATTGTACTCATAGGTACCTACTATCAAGCATAGAATTTGCATAAACTTCGTTTTCGTATTAAAACGTTA
Source organism: Ernsta delagoae (assembly GCA_018230765.1). Classification (NCBI taxonomy): domain Eukaryota; kingdom Metazoa; phylum Arthropoda; class Insecta; order Lepidoptera; family Hesperiidae; genus Ernsta; species Ernsta delagoae. The sequence continues at coordinate 8,742 of DWBH01000241.1, forward strand.
TTTTGTTCCATATCAAAAAGAATACACCTAATATTTTAAAAACATAAGATATAATATCTAATACTCTAAGGATATATCTCATTGCTTGTCGCGTAATTCAAAGCCATCAAACATCAAACGTCAGTTTTCGCTTCAGTTAAACACATTTTTACATAGACAAATCCATACTTTCAGTGTCTATATAACAGAAATACCATGCGATTAAGAATCTAGGTGGTATGTTAAAGCTTATTGATGTCGACAAATGAGGGAGGACCTAAGTGTACTCATACTACGTACAGTAAGAGTAAGCCACTTATGGAACCAACTCAGCCCAGATATTGGTACACAGTCGTGCGTTCGTCATAGCTCTATGACCTGAATAAAGATACTCAATATGTGTTTGTATGACAAATAGCGGAAAACAAATTCGTACTTATGCTAGACAAGTGGATGGCTCGATAGTTCAATCGAAGCAGAGTTGTTTATCAAACATACGTCAGAAAAACTGAGGTAGCAGTGACTTGACTTTGAATTTTATATCTTTATATCTTCACAGTATTTCAAATAGTGTTCTTTAATCCCCGACGAAAAAACGACGGGGCGTTATAAGTTTGACGTGTGAGTGTAAACGTGTATATTATGTCTATCTGTGGCATCGTAGCTCCTAAACGGATAATCCGATTTTAATGCAGTTTTTTTTGTTCGAAAGATATGTCAGTCAAGAGTGTTGTTAGCTATGTTTGGTGGATGCTAGTTTGGTGGAAATCGATTCAGGTCTTCAAAGTCATCAGGTCGTTTGTTAGGTGTCATAGGAATGTTATGTTATGTTACACGCTCAGTTTACTTGTGGGTATCATATCGTATAAAAGAACTTAAGTGGCAGATTACCATACACTATAAAATGTCGGGGGTTTTTTCTCCGTATTCTTTATCAATTTTCATTTCTATATCTAATTACTCTATGTAAATTACAATTAACACAAAATTTGCTATTACATTAAAAAACGCTGTTACTCAAATGGTCAACGTGCTATTGACATTTAGTGGTAGCCGTTTCCTATTACATTTGAATGGCTTTCTAAGTCAATAAGTGAAGTACGGGCGTTTCACATCACGGAACTGAGAGAGAATTGACTGGAAATGTACCTTAACGCTTTATATACGGATCCAAGAGTGGAAGTTTTACGCAAAATATTATAAAAAGTCATTTGATTGAGTACATTTTATCATGTAACAACATCGCATTTTCGATAAAATCTTATACGATCTATTGCTCAAATAATTGTTAAACAATGCTCTCGTACCTACTTATCTCTCGTTTCCATGATGAACACCCACGTCGCTAGTAAGTACTAAGTACACGACTCGAATGGGTTTAATTGAAAAATCACGATAATATTCAATACGAGTAAATTTCTTCATCTAGCGTGCAGTGTTACTATGTAATCATGGCAAATGATAGTCTTTCGCTAAAGACTAGAAACTTATTTGAGCTCCTCTTATACGTGTAGGTACAAATCATTCGCAGAAGTAGTGAGCGCGGATTGCGAAGTAGTTATACGTAGCTATTCATAATATTCATATACTGTGTATTCCTACACTTGATAAAAAATATTTCTTCAAAATATATCTATGTATATTAAACAGACAACGCAAGTGATGACTAAAAGCAGCAAAATTTACCATTTTAAGTTTCGTATAAGTACAATTCAAACATAAACATTACCGTGTAAAAAATTGAAGAGTTTATTTGGCAAATACTGGAACTGACTACGTTCAAACTAAGGCTACACTACACTAATTAAATACATTATAATTATATAACAGTAAAATGCAAACATTCTGGTCTTACTGAGTTTTATGCGAGTGAAATCGCTAAGTATAGTTACTTTGGAAAACGACGCACCTCAACTAGTTCTGTGAAGTTAGCGACAGACAGTTTTCCTATTAAACCCAGCTAATGCGAATAAAATGATAGCGTCTGCATTGAAATTACTAATCCTTTACACCGGGTAAGTGACCTTTTTTGCTTATTACGTAAAATTGTTTTATTGAAATCTTGCATTGCCATGTTCGTAACGTGATCAGGGGAAAATAGTCATAATTGGTTAATCACGAATAGTGTGAGACGTTTTAATTTTCTTATAAAACATCACGTTATTTGTGATCTTTGTTGAAAAACAATACGGTCTATTATTGCGTGTTTAATAATATGGCCCATTTCAATATAAATGACAAAATTGGCTACTGATTTCCATTTTATTCGCTTAATACGGTAGCGTTTTCGGCTCGTTTTATCTTGTTTTGTTATTTTTATATGCATACCGATAAGCTTTTAAGTTTATGTTTTTGTAATTTCAATATTGTTTTACGAATGATATTGAGACATTCTGAACATTATTGTATTTGTATTGTATTTGTATTTGTATTATTGTATTTGAACATTTCTTGCTGGATTTTGTTGACCCTGTCCGGATAAATTTCGAGTGATTGATGCATCCCGGTGTGATAATGGATTTTTTTATCTCATAGTTCTTTTAAACATAAACAAATTTAATCATCTTGATAAATTATTTGCGACGTAAAACCTTTATTTGATCACTCGTTCATTATTGTTTTTTTTTTTCAAAAAGGATTCGCGCTCCAAAACGACATCTTAAGTTTACATATCCTAGGGCATTAGGTTATTCTTGACCATTACTTAAAGTGAAAAGTGAAAACCAGTTAATTAAGTACATCTAGTACAGTTGGTAGGTAACTGTCAAAAACAATAGCTTACTTACCATCAGGAGGCACAATATCTTCGCAGAGACGGCAAGCTGTGGTAACCTGTAAAGAATAAGAAAATGTTAATAAAATAAACGCAGTCATGATATAACTATACCTACTTAGTTAGTGGATAAAAATAGTGCGTTTTTAAGAATCATGTAGGCACACGGGTACTTCAACTCTAAGACAGAAATGGTGTTTTAAAATATAATTCCTTACAATGTGTTACATTTCCACACTTCCATTTATACACACGAAGTCAAAGATACACTCCAATTATTCGTTAATATTATATAAGTCAGTTATAATATCTTGTCCGCTGTAGCGTCCTACGTCGGTATAAATTTAAAAGCATAAATGTATATCAAATTACCAACCTAATAAAGAGTGAATACAAAAATAACTTTGAAAAGGATTTTCCAGGTGAAAAGTTTTAATTTTCATTCAATTTATACATTTTCTTTTGTTTTTTGGTAAAGCGACATATTCGATCGACCGCGTCACTCTTGTTGATGTCGAGTGTGTGCGCTTTGTATTCTATGAGCTTATATTTAATCTGAAACATTTATTTTCATTACCTCCTAACTAATGTTTTACGCTCTTTAATGTAAATACTTAAAACGACGTAATCTTAGTTGTTTTTTTATTAATATGGATGGACCTAAGATTTATCCATATCCATAATGTCCCTTGCATTAGGTACCTTACCATTTTGCCATTAAATGTGCGACCTAATTTAAGCTATTTGAGATAAAATTTCAAAACTTAACTATTCACAAATAGTTAGTTATATATATAGGTAGTTTCATAATTAATTCATGTTTTGAATAAGCATTTTATTAATCATTCTATTGCGGTGGCCCTAAGATATTGAATACAGCTACCGCACAGTATAAACGCATCTAAGCATTAATCAAACTAATCACATTGTCAGTGTCACCACAAGTAATGTGATAGGTATCATCCAAGTATCATCACAAACGGTGTCCAACAAAAACAAAGGTCAGAGATCATTTAATCATTCATCTTTGCTGATAGAATCAGTGTCGGGATTTACGAATGGTTTTAAACGTTAAGGCGCCATGGCTGAATTAAACATTAAAATGACTGCAACAACAGAAAACAATCAATAGGTACATACCTATTCATAATATACTCGTATATTATAAGGAAAATATAATCTTATCTAAATTACAAAATCAGATAGCATCAAAGTGACTTCCTGTCTTGTTCGTGACATACTATAGATCTATCATAATAATGATATCTACCACACATTTTTAATATCAATGAGATAATTATCTCTATACCTATATAATATAACGCTTCGAAAATTATATTATCTATTAAAATATAATAGTACTTTGCATATCACAAAAAATTCAAATTTAGAAAAATACATCTGATCAAATCAACGGAATTAACTATTATTTTAAAACACTACTTACAATTTTTTTTAAATATATATGCATGCACGTTTTGTTGCTTAGTGACAGGTAATGAAGATCCTCTAAGCTTATTAAAGTAGTTTGAAGCAAGTAGGTATATATGTGATTTTATTAGTAGGAGTGATTGAAATAGGTCAAACAACACCCTTTTACTAGCAATAATAATTCACATCCGCATTGCGGCGTACAATATTATTATATTTTAATTTATTATATTATATTTTAATTTATTTGCGATAACTTATTTAAGTAGATAAACTAAGACGAAGCCAATCCTCCCCGTCTTACCACAACTAAATATGTTTGAAGTACCTTACCTCGTAATTCTGGATAAAAAAATTCAATAATTAATGAACTAACGCACGCATAAATATTGCAAATGTAATGTACTGCATAGAACCTGAATATATACTTAGATGTAATATATAGGTAACTATATAATAAATAACTACATACACTACTAAACTACAATAACTATATAATATATACTAATTTTCTAAACACATTTAGGTAATATGGTTGAAGAATCCCTACAAAATTGTTCAAGCTGTTATTTACTGTCCGCATTAATAAAATTATTAGGTAAATAAAACATCTTGTGGACTCATTAGGTAGTGATGTACCTACTAAAGCGCCGGCCGGATCGACCGTGTTAACATTCAGAACATTCCTATGCAAATTTGGCGGTAATTTTATTTGTTTATAAATAATATATTAAAACTTGTGTGCGGAATTCACAGAGATGTGTATAAATTAGACTAAATCGTGATTTGTGTTCAAGCCTTCGAAAACACATAAGCAGCAAATTACTTTTTTATTGCCATTTTATGGTAATGCTATAGTAGAAATAAAATGTACATACCTGATAAAACAACAATCCAGAATTATTAACTTGTCCGTATTCAGAATAAACTATCTCGTCTAATTAATTAGTATGAACAATTATGTTCAAATGTGTTGTATTAATTTATTGTCGCATTATCATCGGAATTCATCAAGTTCCACGGATTACATACGGGATTAATTGTTTTTTAACCCTCGACGCAAAAACGACGAGGTGTTATAAGTTTGACGTGTCTCTGTGTGTGTCTGTCTGTCTGTGGCATCGT
>DWBH01000242.1:0-14041 GCA_018230765.1 Ernsta delagoae
TCTGGGCGGTTTGAGAACATCCGACACGGGTTGGCCACTAACCCGTCTCCACCAACCCGCATCGGAGCAGCGTGGTGGAGTATGCTCTAGGCCTTCCCTGGTTGTGGGGAGAGACCTGATCCCAACAGTGGGACATAAAAAGGGTTGCGGCCATCTACCTACTTATACGTACAAAAAGTAACCACGTCATAGCAAATCTTACTTAAATCCTGTATCAGTCCCCTTGCTTGTGACATCAAATCTAACTTTAAACTCAAAACTCAAAATTAATTTAAATAACATAAGTACAATACCTAAGTAGGTACTTGCTTATATAATCTACGAACAAAAAGCTGTTTTAACTTTGACCTAAAGAATTGACATGCCTTTGATACACCATATTTATTATTAATAATGGTCACGATCCGTAATTATAATACATAGTAGGTACCTTACTTTTTAGTTATTGAGTACCTACCTGATACATACGATACGGGTCTGTCACCCATTAGAGAACAAACGTCAGAATTCAAATAGTTGCCTATTTATGTATCTATGCATGAAACAGGATTTGGATGTGACAACTTCGTGATAATCACGATGTAGATGTTTTCGTTAACATAAATAGAAAAAGTATTCTTAGGTACCTACACCCTTTGTTTCTTTTGGATCAACTTTCCAAGATCTGACTGAACTGCGACGGTCATTCATTAATTCACGAAATTTAAAAGTCAAAAACGATGATGATGATGTCACTAAATCGATTCAAGTTATCTACCACAATCACATGATAAAATTATGAGCTTGTTATGCTTTTAAAATTGTAATTCGGCTTGATCTAGTAATACGACTTGAAACCTATACCTTTTTTTTCTATTTTTCTTCATTTTTAAAATGCAAACCTTTAATTAATTAATCACTTCTCTTCGCCTACTTCGAGAGCATAGTAAGTAGGTAGCAAATACCTAAGTATACATATATGTATATGTGATTACTTTAGCAGCCCATTAAGTACAATCTCAATAGGCAAAGGAGGCATAATTTTAAGGTAGTTACAGCTCTATTTTTTAAAAGGTACTTTGAGAGAGAATATTTCATTCATTTAAGTAGCTATTTAAAGGTTTCAAAATGATTTTTATTATTACCTGAAAGGCATTTTACTCATTAAGTGCAATTAAATGCTATCGAATCAGTGGGTTAAAAGTAATAAATCATTCAGTAATTGACTGAAAAACACTGAATGCAATAAGAAATCTAACATTTTTTCAATCAGCGAAGATCCTAATTGTTGATTGTAAATTCTTAGTTATTTGATTAAAAAATTGTCCATTTTGCTAACCACGCAATCAGTAGGTACCTAGTACCTACCGGATAACCAACCTAAACCTAATTGCAATCTGGAGGTATTGATGGTTACTTCGACTTTTTTATTTGGACTTTAATAAATGATAATATACCTATAAATATTTTGTGTGTGTAGGTAGGTATATCAATTTAATTACGAACATAGTTATACAGAAATATCAGGGGTAATACTAAGGTAGCACAAAATAAAAAAGTTTATGGGGACACTAAAGTAAATGTTACTGTGACATTGAAGCTTCCACTGATTTATTTATAATAAGCAGGTTATACTTAGTATACTTTATTAAATTACTCAATATTAATCGCCTGACAACAAAAAAACTGCTTATATATCTTGAATCTTGTAATTCCTAGTAGGTATCTACTATAGACACAACACTCAATAGATACACATCAAGTTTATAATTTATCAATAATAAACTTTGTTTACAGGAAATGGCTGGAAGAAATTTCTTTAGCGAACAAACAGGGCCGAAAACCATCGCTTCTGCGCGCGATGACCAAGGCATTCTGGTTAAGTTACGCTCCTTCCGGGGTCATGTTCCTTATTCAAGCTCTCATCCTTAAGTACGTATTATGTTTGTTAATAAACATTGTAAGAAATATTACTGCTGTACAAGTAATAAAAGAATGCTGTACAAGATGAAATCGTGCCTCTCTCATACTGATATGTATATCTGGTTGCTTTTAAGAAAACAATGTTTAATCAGGATAAATTTAAACCACCGAAGTTTTACAAAAAAAAAATTCTACAGACCTCTCCAGCCAGTAGCACTAAGCTTGATGCTTCAGTATTGGGAACCGGGCAGCCAAATGACGTATGAACAAGCAGTGTACTGCGCGACGGCCGTTATCCTCATGTCATTGCTCATCGCCTTTCTTAACCATCACGGCACCTATTCCACTCAACAGTTCGGCATGAAAGTGCGCATTGCGGCTTGTTCTCTCATCTATAGGAAAGTAAGTTCTTCCTTGTTTTTTGGTGGTAACTAAAGGAATATTTTTTTATGATATCAGATATTGATTTTAAGCAAGTCATCTAAAGCTTTTCAGTTACATTAGTTTTTAGTTACCGAATCTTAATAGGAGATATTCTAAATTTAACTTTGATTGTGAACAGGTGATGCGCATGAGCTCAGGAGCGTTAGCACAGACCACGGCCGGGCAGGTGGTGAACTTGCTCTCAAACGACGTAAACCGGTTCGACTATGCCTTCATTTACACTCACTTCATCTGGCTTCTACCTCTCCAAGTATTGGTGGTCTGTTACCTCATCTACATCAAGATTGGATACGCTGCAATTGTTGGCGTTATTGGCATCGTGATGCAGACAATACCAGTACAATGTAAGAAAAGTGCAATGGAATATTTTAATACTTTTTCTTTTATCCTTTTAATTTTTATCGTACTCTTGTATCAGATGTTCAGTTTACTTTACATGAACGTATACGTATACAATGATTATTAAGGGGATATGCCGTAAAAGCTGTTTGACGCATGTCAATATTGCGTAGTGGGTCTGCATGGTGGGAAAAAAGTATTTTAATGCTTATTGTTACATGACAAATAAGTATTTTTTTTTCATGTCAACCAATTATTTAAACACGTCTTCGTCGCATTTGTTGACGCTTTAATTCGTCCCCTAACCTAAGGGGATAAAGTTCACTTCCCCTCCATAGATACCTAGGCTGTCTCTTAACATAATGTAGGTAGGTAACTAGTGTCGCTACTCATTTGTTTTTTTATTACGATTAATATAGTGCTGGTTAATTAAATTGGTGATAATGTGATAGAGATTCGTCTTAATTTAATTATCTATGGATATGTCCAGGTGTCTTGATGATAAAACTTTAATGTTCGCAGCATACATGAGCAAATTGGCAGCAAGGTTACGAATGAAAACTGCGTGCAAAACCGACGAGCGAGTCAGAATAATGGACGAAATCATTAGCGGCATGCAGGTACTGATCTCACACAACGCTACGTAAACCAATTACCCCATTTGACACTAGAATAGGATTATTTTTGATTATTAGGTACAATAAAGTTTTATTGAATAAAATATAAATTACAATGGGAACGCTTACTACCTCTATTAAAATATCTTCATTACTGAGCCCTATAAGTACCCAAAATGTTTGTAAAACTGCAGTTGTATCTACTCGTAGCTACTTACTAAATTCAAATTCAAGGATTAAGACTAAAAATAAAATCGCTGTAGTTACCCATACCCACATAGTGCCGACTATCTCAAATTAACTTACCGCTTCTTTTATCCACGTTGTCGACTAAGTATTTTATTCGAGGCGATAACTTCTTAACCCACTTTTTACAACTTCCTCCGCGAATTTAATGGCTCCCTGTCTGCCAAGCGCTGATAACTTTTACTACTTTTACTCTTTATTTTATATCCCATCAGCCATATATATTACTTATATTTCGATGTAAATTTCACAATATATATTTAATAGTGATGTGACGCAAAACAATATTTATTGGTGGTTCGCTTAGTTCCCAACGAAGTTCATTATGGGCGTAATTTGATTCAATAAATATTGATTGCATACAACGCTCGGCTGCTCCGACGACGTTCACACGTCGGCTGCACGTTTCTCAATAAATTATCATATATTATTTGTTACAGCGAAAAAATCGAAAAATCTTGTCGTATTTGAAATATTACGGAGTTTTTGCCTAGTAAAATGGAAAGAATCCGATGCATTACAGGTGATCAAAATGTACGCTTGGGAGAAACCATTTGAGCAGGTGGTGGCTACCGCACGAAAGAATGAAATCAAGAGCATCACGTCAGCATCGTATCTTCGCGGAGTCTACCTAAGCTTCATGGTATTCACGGAGAGGTTAACGCTCTACATCACGCTTTTGTCGTATTCCTTATTCGGATTCCAAGTCACCGCTGACATTGTAAGTTATTTTGTTAAACTTAAAATCTCGTCATGTGTGTGTAGTCCTTAAAATCTATAAGATGTATATTTACAGGTATTTCCTTTGGCGCAATTCTACAACACACTCCAAGGCACTCTGTCGATTATAATGTCAAACGCAGTTTCATTTTTGGCAGAGGCGCTGATTTCAGTACAACGCCTCGAAGCGTTCATGCTTTTGGGTACGTGAGACCTCCGGTCTCAAAATGAAATACAGCTGCATGGTTCATGCCTGTAACGCGATACCTAGATATCTCTATTTTCTTCTCTTTACTCTATTTTTCTTGATTCGCTTTACGAGTCCAATATATAACCCGACTCGGTAGGTATAATAAAAACCATTAATTTTCCTCTTATAGCAATACTTTAACGCATTTTAAGCTTAGGAGCTCCTGGAACGTAAGTACCTACTAAGAAGAAATCAAACGGTATATAGATATAACTCATGTAGAGTCTGTCCAATTTCCACAGGCATTCCCGATGGCACAAATGTTCAACATTCTCCAAGCTTCAATTGCTATCATGTTGCCAATGAGTCTTACACAGTCAATGGAGTCATATACCTCTATTCGACGTATTGAAGCTCTTTTACTTTTGGGTACGATTTTATAAGCAATACGATATAACATGCATTATGATTGTACTTGTGAATTATGTGAGAGGTGTCACCAATGCGTTATTGTATTTTTTCTATGTTCAACTGCGTACCTACTAACTCTGCTTGCTCTACAGTAAAATTAATGTAACACTGCTACTGAGCTTATTGTAATGGAATTAACAAAGTAGGTACCAACACTATTATGCATGCAATGTGGTTCGTCATTTACCTAACATGAGATTTATAAGCTTATGTTAACACACTCATAATATAGGTACGTACCTAATATTTGATAAGGTTACTGGTACCTACGGTGAAGGTAAGTTAAAATGGCAGGTTAAAGGAAATACAACGTTATGAATAAGATTAGAATTTGCCATAGCAATTTGTATCTACCTATATATTATACCTATAAATAGAGAACATAAATTTTCTAAGATATCTCTATCCTCAGCTTAATTAAATGTTTGTACTTTACCTTTATTTCCTTGATTCGAAGGACTTAGTAGGAAAATACTACCAACTAAGTACCTACTTAATACCACATGCCTTTAATTACTTGATAATAATTTTCCTTCATCTTATTCTCATATTGATTGTCATTTATTGTATATCTTTACTTATATCAAGTTTATATCAATAATTAACACGTGTCCGTAGTGTATGTAGGTTCTCGTCATTATCAAGGTGTGCAAAATCACCGTGAAAGAATTTACAATTTTATCATTAAAATTTACTTAATGGAGGCGAATAAGTTACCTTAAAGTTACACAGCTGCTATCCATACATACCGGGCAGAATAATATATTTCCTTGTTCTTCGTTTTAAATACGTATCTAGACTATCTAGGTACGTCTTATTTTAGTGTAGGTACTTATAAGATCTGCAACCTATATTTGAAAAAGTGTGATTATTGTTAAGAGAAAATTCTTCAATATAATATTTAGTAAAGTTAGCACAAATGCTTTAGGTAGAGCGAAGTATATTGACTCAATATGTAATGGAAAAGTATGTGTTCTTTTCGTATGAATTTTCGCCTTCTTATAACTTTTATACTCTAACTAACAGACGAAAGAGAAGATCTTCGCAGTGTCGCTGATATCGACATAGCAAAACTTGTTGAAAAGGTTGATAAGAAGAAGAAGAAAAATCTCAGCGAAGTAGACCTTCGTCCTAATAAATTCAAGAAAATTGATGAAGAGGGTATATTTAATCCAGGTAAGGTAATTTTGTGCCTAATAGGTATATTAACCGATCAAAAATATAAATAAAAATTTGATATTTACAATTATTGTAGCGCCAAGACAATTTTAACTTAAAACTTTTTTTATTATAGGATTTGACACGAACGAAAAGGGTCTTATCTCTCAGACCCTAAACACGGCGACTCTAAGTTCTGACGTCGGTATTCTGATCCAAGACGTGTCAGCAAGCTGGACGGAAGAAGGCCCACTCACTTTACGTAATCTCAACCTATCTGTGCCCAAAGGAAAACTCTGCGCTATCATCGGCGCCGTAGGTTCTGGCAAGGTAAACTTTATAAGAGTGTAAAAATTCTTCAAACAATATGTTCTTTATTTATTTATATAACATTCAATCTAATAACATATGCCTACTAAATATGAAATCTATACAATATAATATTAAACGGATGAACAATATTCGAAAAAGTAAATCAACAATTATTGCCTATTTTAAACTAAAAATGGTAAAAACAGGTAAAGAAATACTAGTTTCCTAAGCTTAAATAACTATGTAAATTTAAAGAAAAAGAAGAGAATACCAAAAAATTTTCGTAATCTAAATCTAATTATCTATTTGTAGAGCTCTATTCTCCATCTTCTGCTCAACGAACTACGACCTACATGCGGACGAGTTCACTTATCGGGTCCGTTGTCCTATGCCTGCCAGGAGCCATGGCTCTTTGTTGCTACAGTGCGACAAAACATTCTATTCGGCCTGCCCTATAATCCAAAGAAATATAAAGAGGTAAGTTAAAACCTTAAATCTCAGCAATTCTCCCATAAGAGAATCTTTCATGGGACAGTAAGAATATAAGCATTTCAGATAAAGGAGTGAAATAACGTGGTTGTTTGTTTTGGAAATTAAAATATAATTTTCTTTGTAGGTTGTAAGAGTCTGTGCTCTCCAAAAAGATTTTCAACAGTTCCCTCATGGCGATCAAACCCTTGTTGGAGAAAGAGGTGCTTCACTTTCTGGTGGTCAACGAGCTCGTATAAACTTAGCTAGAGCAGTATACAGACAAGTAAGTACTTTAAAATACAAAACGAAGATTAGCTCATTGACCAAGAAAATGAAGTCTTAAAAAATATTTCAATTATTTTACAAACTACTTAGAAACTTTCGATTTAGCTAATTAATTCGTCTCACAATTTTTTTTAAAGATCAGTACCTAGTTGTCTCTTCAAAACTGAACGCCTGACTAGCAGTTATATTGGCAATTACGCAATATAGGTAATGTATGCTTATGTATGCCTTCAGGCAGAGATATACCTTCTTGACGACCCGCTGTCGGCGGTGGACGCGCACGTCGGCCGGCAGTTGTTCGACGAGTGCATCAGCGGCTACTTGCGTCACACCACGCGCATTCTCGTCACACACCAGCTACACTACCTCAAAGCTGCAGACTACATCGTCATTTTGAATAACGTTTGTGTTTTTAAAATGTTTTCTTCGCAGATTATCCCTTTAATGAAATTCATTCTTAAGACGTGTATCTAAGTAGATATTTTTATGTAGTTCAAGGACAAAAAACCTTTCTTAGCACCCAAATAGTATCAAAACGACATAATCCATAGGTTAAAAATTAGTAGGTATGTACCTACCGAACTGCGAACCAGTCAGTAGGTATTATCCTATTTAAGACATATTGTCATTGCTGAAGCCCCGGCCATAACCTTAATTCATCCTCTCTTTCAATCTTTTAGCCTCTCCAAACATTTTGTTGATAAAAATGGTTTTCTGATTTTATACAAACAGGTAGAACAAACACAAAATACACACATGTACATAATATGTACATATGAATGTAATTTTCCTTTAAAGGGATCGGTGGAAACCAAAGGAACATACGATGAACTGATGACATCAGGCACTGATTTTGCCAAACTGCTCTCTTCCACTCATGACGAAAATGAAAAAGATGAAAGTGAAAAACCCCTTCCCATATCCCGAAGAACATCCGCTAGGGTAAGTTTAAATAGTTTTCCTTTTTAGGTATCCCTACATTAATCTTCGGAAGTCTCTGTTTGACCTCTTGAACAGATCGTACAAGAAGAAAGAAAGTTATTTCCTTTGTTTCCTTAACAGTTGTCCACCACTCGAAGACCATCTATCGCAGAGTCGATGACGGGTAACGAAATTCCAGCTCAAGAAATGGAGGAGGAGGAACGGGAATCTGGCTCTATGGGCTGGCATGTATACGGCGCGTACTTGCGCGCCGGTGGTCACTCCGGCAGAATCATCTTCATGGTGCTATTGCTATTCGTCGGACAACTGTCAGCCACCCTTTGTGACTATTGGGTCACTTTCTGGTAAATTTTATAGAAACAGTTAAATACCTACGCTTCGTAACTTTTTTGAAAAACTATAAATCACTAGCAAATAAATACTGCACTTCTTATGGTCCATTCTGTTAAAATAGACAAAACGTGATTTTCACGCCAAAACGTAACATTTAATTTTCAGGACTAACGAAGTGACGACACTTAAAGAAAAACAAAATAATATCACATCCAAAGATTATAATAACGCAATTCCATCACCAACGAATAAATCGTTTAGCTTCGACAGTTACTTTTCTGGAGTAGAGTTGGAAGCAAGTACGTCTTATCATTTTCTACCGATCTTTTTTTCAATTTATGTTAATGCCAAACCATTCGTTTAATAAGTACGTTTTTAAAAAGTTGTTACTAGATCATAGTACCTATTATGAAGGTACATATTGAATACTAAACCAATTTTTATAACCAATTCTTTTTAGATCTAGACATCCATGCGAACATCGGTCCCTTGGACACTGCAGAATACTTGTATGTGTATTCGGCCTTAATTCTGTGCTGCATATTTTTCATCACGGCGCGCGCTCTCATGTTTTTCAAAGTGTGCATGACAGCATCACGGAACCTCCACAACGATATGTTCCACAGCATGCTACGCGGCGTCATGCGCTTCTTCGATACCAATTCTTCTGGTAATACAAATCACCTTTCCAAACGCTTTATCTATCTACTCCGCTATCGAATATAAGATAAATTCTATCGACTTCTCGAAAATTAATTTCATTTTAGACGCAAATTAAATACTCACAACATTTAAATACTCACAATATCACTTTATATTAATGTATCTAACGCGTGATTTATTTACAGGCCGGATTTTGAATCGTTTCTCTAAGGACATAGGCGCTCTAGATGAATTACTACCCCGGTTTCTACTGGAGTGCATACAAATTTACCTTGTGATGTTCAGTATCCTGGCTTTGAACGCAGCGGCTCTGATATGGACACTGCTCCCGACCACTATTATTTTGCTTCTATTCTACACCATTCTTCAAATCTACTTGAAGTCAGCGCAGTCAATAAAAAGGTTGGAAGGCACAAGTAAGTAATTTGAACCCAGACCAGTGAGAGTCGTAATTGTTCTATATAATATACCTGTTCTATATAATATAACTGTTTCAATATTTGCGTTGTATCATGATTCACTCTCGACTATTTGTAGGTTGAGGTAATAAAATGATAACTTTATTTTGACTTACCTGTAGCTCGCAGTCCAGTGTTCTCGCATATGTCAGCTACTCTCAATGGAATCACCACGATTCGTTCTTCGGGAGCCCAACAGCGATTGATTCAAGAGTTCGATAGGTTCCAGGTAATAAAATATCTATTTATTCTTCAGACATTAAAAATACGTATATAAGTAAGTACCTAACTCGTGACCATTAAATATTATGTAGGTATTGTTTTGAATTAAATTTCACAACAACAATTTACGTTTTCAGCTAGGTGATGGTATTTTTCTGCAATCGTTTTGTTAATGTTGCAGGACATCCATACATCGACGTGGAGCAGTTACTTGGCTAGCGGCGTAACACTGGGCTTTTGGTTGGACTTCATCTGTGTCTTATACCTGGCCATCGTTATAGTTGCTTTCCTAGTCATTGACAGCAGTAAGTTTAATTTCACCATCAATGACTACGTTAATTCAATCATCCATACGAATTGATATTTTTTTACTAAATTAAGAACGTTCACTCCACCCTTCATTCACCACTGTTTAGGTAGGTACATTATATTTGGCTTTGTAGTTGTAGGTGAATTGTTGATTATCAATAGCATGCTTGTGTCGAAAGTACGGATGATGAGAATTTTTAATTAAAAAGTTATTTTTTCAACCAGAAACCATCTTCTCGGGCAACGTGGGTTTGGCAATCTCACAAACTTTGATCCTGACGGGCATGTTGCAATTTGGCGTTCGACAAACTGCGGAGGTTATCTCACAAATGACCAGCGTTGAGCGCATCTTGCAATACACTAAGATAGAACGTGAGCCACAATGGGAAAAAGGAAGTAAGTACCAGGATAACGGAACACTAATCGCAAGCCTTTTTTCCCTAATTTATTACCCAATGGAAAAGACATACCTAATAATTACCTACACATTTATATAGGTATAACATTTATATAGGTAGCTACCTAATAGCCAGATTATCTTTATTCTTATATCACTAGCCCCACACTAGGAATCCATGTTTCGTGAGTGCCATGGATAAACCCCAGTGTAGGTAATTACCAGTAGTTAAAATATATCAAATAGGTATATAACAGTTTTTAAAGGTTACTTTATCCGAAAGTTTAAAGTTTTTTTAAATAACATGCAGCAGGTATTTACCAAGATGACTTAATATTAATACCATTATTCCCGCAGCTATTGTTATTATATTTTAAACATAGGTAAGTATAGGTACAGATAGCTAGGTACTATCATAATTATTGTTAAGTAGCTACCAAATACCAATATTACATTAAAATTTTAATCTACATTACCTATACTTTTGTCGTTTATTAATAAGTTATCTTTTGTCCTAATGTAAATATTTATATAAGATAGCTACTTAGTTGGTTTTCATATTTAGGTAAGCAGCCATATAATTTTCTCGTATAACTAACAGAACATAATCATATTGAAATGTTAAAAAGACAGTTCTCGATACTTGGCCGTTACCTCTATTCTGTTTTGTTTCAGCCAAAGAAACTCCAAAAGGTTGGCCTTGGTGTGGGCGCGTCGAGTTCCGCGGTTGTTACATGAAGTACACTCCGGAAGACCTGCCAGTACTAAAAAATCTTAATTTAGTTATAGAAAGCGGCTGGAAAGTAAGAACTTTTTACCTTAGAACACTCATTAATTACTGATAAATCTGAATGAATGAATGAATGAATGAAATAATAATGATAATATAATACCTTTTTGGTAGGTTGATTTGTTTAAGTCTATCCAGAACGCGGTAAAAAAATATTAAGGTAACCTACGGGTCCATTTAAATTTTCAGAAAGGAAAACAAACTTCTGAGTTCTGTTCATGAATGGATTTATTAGATCAATTTTTTAGTTTCTTATTGAGACCTAATTAGTTTCAATTATATCTAAGTATAGCTCTATAATCTAGTTCTCTAGATAATAATATAATGAAAAACCGTTTCTATGTTATCCATATTGTGTTCGGTAATTATGCTTTACCTTTACGTTACCACTTCACTCGGCTATCTCACGATGTGAGCCATGAGTCATGACGTATGCCGCTCGCGTGCTCGTTCTCTTCTCCTAGGCACATTAATATTTACAGCTTCATTACCTTCCCTCTAAAAGTCGAGGTTTCATGAAACTTCGATACCAATGCGTCACCCTTTATGAAGTTACTTTTTAAAAATTTAGAGACGCGGGGCTCGGTAATAGGTTTTAATAAGATTAGGTATAATTGATTATAACTATAGAAACTTATTCAGAGAAAAAACGATAAACGTGCATGGCTACATTAAATTCCGACAAAAAAGCGTCTATAGGTAAGTAGGTAGCTACCTACCTACTTATAAGAAAAATTAATTTTAGTGACAAATAGCGACGCACTTAGGTATGTAACATTCCAGGTGGGTATAGTCGGCCGTACTGGAGCTGGGAAGTCTTCGCTCATCTCGTCGTTGTTCCGACTGGCAATTGTAGAAGGAGAAGTGCTCATAGACGGCGTTGACACTGCGCACTTATCTCTTCAGGTAGGTACCGTATTTTCACTAACATTAAACATAGGTACCTACCTATGTATTTTTACACATATTATTAAGAAAGTTCATAAATAGGTACCTATAGCAAGTTTTCAAACGCTGATGACTAGCAAAAGGGTAAGCCCTGCCATGGATAATTGGATAGGTATACCTGCGTTTATATAACCCTCAAATAGGACAACCAAGTATAGATAAGTATATACATATACCAACCCACCTATCTACTACTTACTTATCAAAGATCGTTATAGAAATTATTGCCACACCAATGCCAGCCAAAACATTACAATAGTCTGTCTGTAACAAAGTAAATACCTATATTTGGATATTTGTCACTCATATACTTACACTACCTAACTTAAGCGCAATAAATTGGGTAGGTAGGTACCTACCTATTTACCTTAATAAGTAGGCATAAAAAAAACTAGTCCTACGACCGGTAATAAGAGTGACGGTGGTATCTTTGCTGGTATTCAAAAATTTTACCATCTGTTACCTACAACGAGTAAAGATGATGTAGATAAAATATATCTACCTGAATGTATCTAACAATCAAGAATAAACCCAATTTTTCATTCGTCAGGACCTACGAACAAAGATATCCATTATTCCTCAAGAGCCAGTACTCTTCTCTGCGACAGTGCGCTATAATCTGGACCCTTTCAACAACTATGACGACGAACAACTGTGGAAAGCACTTGAAGCGGTAAGTGGACTTGTCTAAAAGCCAGTTAAGCCAGTTTTGAATATAAATAGGATACCTAAGTATCTATAGATAATTAATTAGAAGATTGATAGTGATTGTGTTGTAGCTAGGTGTTTATAAGCAAGTACCTAACGTCTCTATATAAAAGTAAACAAATGATACATGAGAAAGTTAATAGGTAGGTACCTATGTGTTTTATAAAGATAAGTTACATTTTTTACAGAATTTTATAAGTGTAGGTAAGAACCTATTGAGATTGCTATTAGTTCTGTCACTAAAGACATTAGATTAAGTCCTAGAAGGGAGTTTTAGGTACTTAATAGATTTAGAGCCAGCACGTTTCTTTCCTACATGTTCATTTAAATTAAATCCCAATCGACAAAATTAGCGCTCTCGACCAACTTACTCTGTAGTGCAAAAAAAAATGTAATGTATGAAATGTAAGTGTAAGTATATGGCACATAATATTACCAGCCGATATGATGATGGAGCTGGGAGTTGTCCAAGAGATCTCCGCAATTATTGATGATCGGTAAGTTAGTCGAACAATAAAATGTGCTTGGCAAGATGAAACAACCGTCAGAAATGTCTGGCATTTGAACATGTATAAAGATCAGCCTTTGTAAAATGACGAAAGTAGTCATAATTTTGTACACTAGGGTTGTCTGGCAGGGGGAAACAACTGCCAGAAGTATCCGTCATTGGACAACATGACTTCTAAAAACATCCCAGAACAAATATAAAAAAATTGAGCTTTATACTTTCACGAAAGTAAGGTGCTATTTTATGCACCTTTACTACCTGATATCTGCTCAAGCAACCACAGCCGAAATTCAATAATCGGGGGTCGTTCTTAGCTGCGTTGGGGGCATACACAGACAAACTTTTAGCCTTTATGAAATGAGGAAGGTCAGAAACGTGCTGGCTCTTGGGTGATTTGTACTTATTAAGGTCAATATTTTAACATTTCTCTAATATTGACTTTTCAAAAGTACACAATGCGTGCTATAGGTATCATAAAATTACTTACATTACAGACATTTATGATGACGAGGTGCAACAACACAAAACACCTAACAAGCTATTTACTTTATACATACATATCTACTTAATTATAAATCATTTGGGCGTGTTCCTATAGTTATATGTAA
>DWBH01000243.1:0-14022 GCA_018230765.1 Ernsta delagoae
AAGTAATGCGGATGAAGTCTTACCTCTTGAATCTATGTTATCTCAATCTTGAATTAAAATTCCGTACCATGACCATTTAAAAATAAATAATATTAATTGATTTATTACAAAAGTTTTGTGACGTGTTTCCATGGAAACCGAACTTGGTTTCTATGGATTATGCATTATAATTGCTGTCCCACTTACTCTTATGGCGAGGTATAATCATACAAATCAGTCATCCTTTTCGACGCAAGGCTGCTGCTTACGGTACGAATTAAACTGATGATATATTAATAATATTTAACCAATCCATCATTGGTTATACGTACGATGGTTTTTAAAAGCTGACAATAGGGCCCCTGGGGCCTTAGCTTCAGCTTTTACGTTAAAACATTTTGAGTAAATATTAAAAACCTTAATTCGTAACATTCGTAACATGGGTTATATACGGGTCCGTAAGGCAATATTATTCTATTGCTGTCTTGCGACGAAAAGAATGAATGTTATTTTAAAGTAATCATGGTACGAAATTTTTAAGTAAATTAAACAATATTGATTTAAGAATTGATGGTAAGACCCCTGATTTGAACAGTCTGGCCATGGATCTTCAATGGCCTCCTTTATTAATTTTTTTTCTTTTTTCATTTCGCGTTCTATTTTTAAACGAATAAATCACAGACTGTTCGAGAACATAATATATAATATTATGTTTCCTATTTCTTAAGTTACCGAAAGGTCGTCTACTTTCGATCGTCCTTTTAATGATTATAAAATTTCACAAAAATAACTTTTATTACTAAATTTGATTAACAGTTCGAGAGATACCTTCAATTTTCGTACAAAATTAAACATCGATGTGGCATCCGCGTCTTGAGCTGTTTTTGCTGAATAGCCATTTAATTAAATATAAGACCACTAAAATGTGTAGATAACTTAATACGATACAATAGCATCGAATATTATTTGCTTCAGCTAAAGACCGTTCGAAGAATGTGCGCGTTTTGGACGCGTCCAGGCTCGCGTGTAGTCAATTAGCGATTGACTGCTACACAGAGCCCCTCATTCGATTGGCGCACGGTTTTCGTGGCTTTACTTTTCGACCGCCGAAGATCTGTGTATGATCGAAAGCTCAAAAGTGAAAAAACATGATCTTTCCCCATGTCTCTCATAAATAGCTTAGCATAATAAAAATACGTCATGCTATAACCCTCACAGCTACCTGATAAAGTGTCTAAACATAAAATTGTCCTGTTTGTATGAACGCTATAAGAATTTATTTTCCTTGTTATGTCCATTGTGGTATATTACAGTGATTAAATGGAGAACAATGATATAATTAATATATGAGAAAGACAATAAAAAAGTGGGCTGTTTTTAACGTCATTTTTCAGTAAATTTAGCGTCAATTTGGTCGATGGTTTACTTATAATACTTAGAAGTTTATTATTACACATAGTTGATTAAATCGCACATTTACAGATCTAAAGCAGGGACGTTATGTTGCTGTGTAACCGTAACCGAAATCTGTCAGATATCAGAACTATCCGAATTAAAGATCTATCCTTAACCGAAACCGAATCGGATAATTTTTAAATAGGTCTGCGGTGAAAATATTGCTTGTTATGAGCTATGGTGTATAAAACTCATGGCTAAGTATACATATATTTTTCATAAAATAAAAGTTGTATTCATAACGGAAGGTATCGGAAACGGTCGGATAATCCAAAATAATTTAACCGAAACTGAATATGAGGATATTTATCTTTATCCTTCTACAGACGCGAAATTTTATATCGGTAAGATTCCTAATACAAAGTTTATTTTTACACTTTATTGTCTTTCAATACGTCCAATGTACTATGAATAAAATTAATAAGCGACAGGTGGTCCATTCATAATTTCGCACTATCACCTCGTTTATCAAATGATTGTGCTAAGCTATCGAGCTTGATTTATTATCAAATAAATCATAATCCATGTGTCTTAAAGTTTTAGATGTATAATGCAATACAAACACTTCTTACGAAAATCGACAGGCTGTTTTCATTATCATAAAGTGCTATATATTTTATCTTGCTTATCAAATCGTATATATTTCCTGAGAATCGCAATCTTTGGTAGTATACCGAAGGATATCAACGCCAATCAATTCAGATCCAGACCCACCTGTCGGGCTGATTTTTTAATCGGTGACAGATGACGAAAGCGCGCGAATCCGATCCGCAAGTAGGTGTTCCGTTCTAATCAATTCCGCCGTATTATCAGTCGTTCCAGTTCAGTGTCACTCTTCTGTTCAGTCAGTGCCTCAGTCGCGCTCGTGAAACCGCTGTTGGCGGTTGTGTTTGTGTGTCGTGTCGTGTTCACGCTCGATATTGGCGATCAGCCTGTCCAAGTGAGTGGTCTGGTCACAGTACAATAATTTGTATGCCGGCGAAAGTGGCCAGTGCGTGCCACGGCTCGTGTAACCAGTCGAAAATGTAACGGTTAAGCCTGCGTCGAAGTTATGATAATTCGCTCCGTGTATTCGGTATTTTAGCTGGTTCAATAATGCCTTTGAACCTGCTCCTGTGATATAAACGGAAGAATAAAGTATTAATATTGATTGAACTGTCACCGTTGTAGTATCAGTTAATATAGTACTCGTCTTGCTCGGACGTATAAATTATTTTTTATTAATTAATATTCATGATTTTGTGACAGGTAGGTGCTGTACGGGTTTTTGTGTGTTGTTGTTTGTGACTTGTTATTTTTAAGTGATTTTTCGATTTCAAACAAGTACAGGGAATTTGTAAATGTTTTTTTTTAATATGTCCTGTTTTTTTATCTTCAGATGTAAAGAAAAAACGAAGCCGAATAAATAAAAAACGTTTTAAAGAAATCTACATCATTAAAGTAGTAAACGCTTAAGTATTTACATAAGTACACGTACATATTTGGTTTAAGTGAAAGCTTATTTTAACGGACTAGGTACTCCATGCAAGTTGAATTATGTTGTCTGCACTGCTCAAAGAAACATGTACTCTCAATTTCATACTAGGCAGGTATATAATTAAGTATACATGTGGGTTTTTGTCTTAAAAAATGGTCATTTAAGAAAAATTGTTAACATTTTCTTATAAACGGAAATCAGAGAAAAATTTTGCTGCAATTTTTTGCATCGCTGTAATACTGTAATTAGCTAACATTATAATGTGAGCCATTAGTATACCTATAAATTCCAATATCAAATGACACCATTATGACGCCTAATTGGCTCTGAATTACGACGTGACATCAATTAGGGTTCCGTTCACAATATTTGTATGTACTGAGGTTTTAAATAATTATAAGTACATGTTGAGTTTTCGATGTCATAAAATAGTCTTTTGAGAGCGCATGCAACTGCAATGTCTGTGATTTTAACGTATCATCCAATAAAACGCCAAAAGTCGGAAAAAAAGGAACAGCGCCCAAGTTGGTTAGCTGTAAAGCAGCGCGCAGTTCGTTCCTTCTCCTGAAAAGTGACTAAAATCGACTTGTGCGGTGTTGTTAGCTAAGCGACGATAAGTAATAGTATGACTTTAAAATCTTTGTATACGTATGCCTACAGCTTCCCTAGATAAACAGTCCACGGAAGAAAAATAATAAAATTATACTAGCTGATCCGGCAAAAGTTGTTTTGCCATATAAATTATTTATATGGAAAAATACACATAAATGTGGACAACACTTACTGAACTTACTAAATCGGCGAAGCCGTTTTGAAGGAGTACTTACTGTAAGTAAAACTGTGACACGAGAACTTTATATATAAGATGTATGAATAAATGTCTGAGTTAATAGCATAGCAGTCCGAGTTGACAAAAGCCTCAATAATTTAAGAACCAGTAATACCTAAGATTAGCCTGTTAAAAAACAACAGAAAAAATTTTTATTAAATAAATGGCTATTTCAGTTGAAGTGATTTAAAAAGATTATTCACAATTGGCTTGCCATTAAGTACATGTTTAATGCGATAACATGCTTACACGGTAAACGTTGTGTGTACGTCAATGGCAATCAATCAATCAAGTATTTTCATTTACATTCAAATACAAATACGTTTAAAAGCCGTCCACCAATCTTATATCCCTTAAAATTTGCCAACGTTGCCGAAACCGGTTAGAACAGTGTGCCCCTGATGGAGGTGCAAATAAGGTGTAATATAAGCATTATAGTCCTTCATATTTCACCAATATTTAATTTATACAAATTATTGGAATCTTTTATTTCGGTTACGGTTTTTAATTGTCATAGTTTCGGTTACGGTTACGGTGCTAGTTTTCACAAAATAACTGAATAGGAAAATGAACCAAATAGATCCAGATCACATTAATAATTATGATCACAGATCACACACTTGTATGCCCGCAAAGCGCTATCAATTATAAATCTATGGGACCAGATTTATAGTAACAGTTGTTCGCTAAGCAACATATTAATGTTCAAAATAATTTATCAAAATGAATCTTATATGTAATATAATTTGGTGAGGTACTACTGCTGGTTACTAACGCTATGACGTCATGACAAAACAGCAAAGGGCCCTCTAGCGCAGCGTTATCGTAAATATTGGCGCGAAAATGACGCTTTTTATGACACTGAACGATTACGTAACAATTTGATTTTTTTTTTCAGATTTAATAACACTATATGAACGAATTGAGATAGTTTTCGAAATAAGTATAATTCCCAATTTATAAATAATTCTCATAGATTAGATTACAATTACAAAAAAAGTTATAATCACTATTTAACACATTTTGTACATGTACAACTATCATTTTTACAAGGTTTAAAGTTTTAAAGTATAGGCATTAACTATTGCTACCACATAAATATACGTAATTAGTATTTACTTCATTAATATTTGCATTTTTTAATTTCCTACTTATGTAAAGATAGCTCGAGGCACGGATATAAACCTAAATGGTCTAGGTAGTCAATAGTTGCCTAATGTTGATAAAATTGTCACTAAATAATTCATCACTCGTAACTTCATGATTTCCTGTGTCGTCTGTCAAAATTATGTAATATTGTCCTATGTGTAAATTCAAAAATTAAATTTGTGTCCGCCGAGAATCGAACCTAGAACTTCAAAACGTAAATCCACATGAAAATTAGATCTCTGGCTATCAAATGTTTATATGTATCAAGAAATACTTTGAAAATAGAACGACTTGAAATCTCACAATAAAAATGTATGTAAGTCAAGCGGTTGCTAACTCGCTACAGTAGGTAAGTCACTAAGTAACAGCTAGTCGTGACGTTCTCCCATTTGTAATGAACCGGTTTAAAGTTATTTACCAAACGGACATGCCTCGCTTGCGGTGTTGGTTGTATTATGTCACAATCTTACAACTAACTACTAATCGATCGATGGTATAAAAATAACGCGTACCTGAGGGGTCTGGTTAAACAAGCCCAAATAATGTATGGTAGCTTACAACATTCTATAAGTAATTATTGTTTTATCACGATAACCGAATATAATTTAAAAAAGTAACAATTCTATTCCGTTAAAACTTTCTAATTGTATTGAATACCAAATTGGTTAAAATGAGATTCATACTTATCTTACATTATGGCAACATTGGACCTATAAATTAAACATATTTATGCAAATGATTTCATCGATTTAATTTAATTTATGTCATTATATTTAACGACAACATCTAATTTTGGATTTGGGTCTTAAATAATTAATCATATTTAGGTAAATTAAAGTCGGTTTCGGTTACATTAACGGATGTGAAATTATTTCGGACTATCCAACTTGATTTCGATCACAGACAGGTATGAAACCGCTTTCAGTTATGAGTTATTTTATTTATTTTTCTTGACAATAGTTCAAAATCCATCTCTGAATATGCTTTGAACATTTTAAGTATTCTTCAACTTTGTTCATTAAAAACAATACTTAGCAAACGTTTACTAAACCGTGTCAAGAGCTAAGAGACTCCGCCTCCCCACTTGACCATAGCGCAGTTACAAAGCACAGCCCTCATATATTACATATATTTTTGTCTCTCAAACGTTTCAAGGTAGACGCTTATATTATCAACTCGATCGCCCTTTCCCGATTTGTCAAGCATTGAAAGTTTCGCAATCGAACTAAGACCGGTGTTATAATGGGACTGGGTCTCACTCAGTACTAAGGTTCGAGCCACGCCTTAGGCCCTTGTTAGAGCGCTAATGTATACGGCGCGGCGCGACCTAAAACTGGACCGAATTCATGACTCGTTTTGTCAAAATGCGAAGTTTCACAGCACGAAATTGGCAATGCCTACCTATGTCATATTTTTCTCGCGAGGTTTTTCTTAAGTCAAAACTAGTGCTTAGTTCTGACGTGCTTACGTCCGACACTCGGGTATTCGGAATCGAATCGAATTCGTGACAGTTTTATGTCAATTCGTACTGATGTCTACTGCTAAATGCATGGGACTGAGGGAGATAGATGATGGCTAAATGACTCAAAATGCATTAGATGCTGAACGCTTGAGTTTCGGGAGTAAGCACGCCCTAAACGACGTACGGTGCGGTTTCGACCACGCATTTAATTTATACATTTTCAACTACTCGTTCAAAGTATTCGCTCGTAGTATAACGTCAATCGAATGTCAAAGGTCAGAATAGTGAGTATGGAACGTTATTTGCCTACGCTGCTTGTACTGTCACTGTCGTGGTGCTCGCGGAAGAGAGAGGCAAGTTGGAAGTGCCCGACTGAGGGCCTAGCGAGTGTGTAAAAATTAGCTCAATTGTGTGTCAGTCCTCGCACACTGTCCGGTTTTAAAGTAGCCGACGCAATTCTTGACTACTTGGACAGTTTTTCTTTTCACTTGCATATAATTGTATAGATTATTACCTTGTATCTATAAATAGCTTTTTGGTTGACGGTTGACAGATTGACAGTGTAGTTGGCTGTAGGTGTGGAACACTTGATTAATAAGGATTAGCGAAAATGTAGTATTTCACAAACGTATAGGTATATCTCTGAATAAATATTGTGTTTACACCAACACAAAGTATTTTCAGGAAATATCCTACAATAATTCTCACAACCAGGGATAAAAAAAATTTTTTTTAATTTTTCGGCCTTGTAGATCTAGATTCTGTGCGAATTTACCACGCTTTTGCGCATACTGACGGAGCAAAGAACATTTCCCGTAAAATTTTTCTCAGTTCCTTGACGGTAGCAATGAAAAACACTCAGTAATTTATATGTCGTAGTTTCTTTTTTGAGACGTTTGACTCTGAAAAAATTCCATCAAAAATTGGCAATTTTTGTTAGTCTTAAGCATAAAATAATACCTACCGAAACTAATTTGATTAAAATGTAATATAGGTATTTTAATTACACTGGTTGGTCGTAATATTATAATGTTTTAAAGGATAGTTTTCAATCATAATATGATTTGAAACTGTTATGGAGTTCTCTTGGATTGGTACCTGTCATTATCAGCTAATAATTTCAAAAAAGTTGAAAAACCTTATACCTATTATATGTGCCTAAAATTTTCATCAGATCCTGACCTGGTCGATAGCGGACCGACATCGACATAGGAGTATGCCTATTTGAACAAAAATGAGTTTTGAATTGAAAATCAATCCAAAATTGACTAACTGTTCTGTGTACAGTACCTACATACAAAAAATTACCATAATTATAATCCAGTTTAGTCATTTCTATATCATATTTTAATTATCATAATATTATCTTCTTATTTTTCCGTCTCGTAAAAGGTTTCCAAGTGACAGTAAAGGTTACATTAAAGGATTATAGTGAAATTACTGAAGTATTAAGTGAAAAAGTTACAAGATCAAATTTAGTCTCACAATATTATCAATACTGGGAGGTGTCTACGGCTACATCTAACCTTACGCAATATAAAGGACTAGCTGAGTCGGCGAACTTCGTACCTACCTTAGAATTTTGTTGATGCATTATATACCGATAGTAGCGCCATCTACCGAGTCCACTTGTGAATCTAAACCATTCTCGAATCCACCGGAATTTATCAAAATCGATCCAGCCGAATTATCTTGCTACTATCCAAACCTTAAAATATAAAAGGACGTTCTGATTATAAAACAATTTGGCCGCAAACTTTTTATGTCCCACTGCTGAGATCGGATCTCTCCCCACAAACGCGGAAGGCGTAGTCCTAGTGCATACTCCACCTCGCTGCGGGTTAAGCCTTATTAAATAAGGTCTTAGTATTACTAATGCGCTCGACAATAGCCTTTATGTAACTCGGTTTCAATAAAATCTTACAAGATCACGGTCGGTCATTCGTTCCAAGGTCAAAGTCGATACTCTTGCTGGATAGATCGATCGAATACGAAGTTATTCGTACCGATTTCGGTTACGGTTACGAATTATTTTTTTAACCGGTTTTTCCGACGGTTCGGTTATAAAAGTGGTCCTTGAGGGGACCTGTTTTTTAAAGCTTTAGTTCATTCGTTTATTGTGATTTTATATCGTACAAGCTAAACCGGAGAACTTTGCCGCATTGGAATTTTTTTGATATACTGACAGCATTGCCACCTACCGGCTCCAGTAGTGAATCTGAATTCTCTCCACTGGAACACCCACAAAATTTTATCAAAATCGATCCAGCCGTTTAGGAGGAATTCAATGACAAAGACACGTACTGAAGATTTATATTATATAAAAGATTATACTTTATTACAGGTAATATTTTTGTATGTAATAATATAATAACCGTATTAATAATTATTATTTTATTGTGTCACAGGACAATAATACGTTATGTATAGCACGGTGTAAATTCGTGTCGGGTTTTACCGCTTCCGTAAGGAACAGATCATTATTTTAACCTTGTTCAATGACGAAACTCGGTTCTGTCATTATTATGAAGAAAAAAATATCTTACATATTATATTCAGTTGTGAGTTGTGAGACCTTTATATTGTTAATATTATTATATTATAGCGAATAAATTATTTTGATTTTCATTTATTAAGATATTTAAGTTAAGCAGTTAGACACATACATACATTTTAAGCAAAATAATATTTTGTAAGTAAGACAGAAACGTAATGATTTTAGTACTTAAAAAGCTATCGTAAATATTTATATTTAACTTAACTAATTTGGGTATTTATTCAATTGAAATTGAAGTTCAAGGGCTGTTCTTATAAATAAGAAGGTTGAAAAATCGCTCAAACAAAAAAAAAAGTACTTATTGCCAATTTTATTGATACTTTTGTTCAATGCTTTTAACCATGTTTGGATTGGATTGAATGAAACAGTTGCCTAAACAGTTTTAAATTAAAAAAAAATAAAGTCAAATTCCGTCCCTAACAATAAAAAAAAATAAGTTCGAAAATAACTATGAAAAATGCTCACTCAACATGGTCTCAATATAAACTCAGTCTTAAGTTGCGTTTAATTAATACGGGCCTAAGGTCAGTTAAAATGGAGATGCAGAAGAAAATCTTATAAAATAAATCTCTAACTGAGCTGTGGCTTGATCACGAATAACTAACGAATCGAAATCGAATCGAGCTAGTGTCATTTAGCCATCTGTTATCTCACTCAGTTCTATACATTTTGCAGGAGACAGTAATACAAATGGACATAATCGATTCGATTTCGATTTCGAAAAAGTTAGGAATAGACCCACAGTCTTCTATTTTTTTTTGCGCTTACATTTAAACTCGTTCACGTTGTGGTTCTTTTTAAATATATAGAAAAAAAACGTTACGCAACACCAATATAATGAACTCTATTATTGTAATTAAGATTAATTTTACTGATATGTAGGTTATTGTTAATTATATGTAAGTAAGTAAACAAAGTTAATTGGAATCGTTTTACCTACTTTTTACTTTATACAATTTGTCAATGTGATATTTACGACAAAAATGTTAGGTTTCGCCAATCGTTTTAAAAGTTTTCTGCATCGATGCAACTCGCGCCCTTATTCATAACGCTGTCGTCGGAATTTAATTGAAGTTTATTGCTTGTACGCCCATTAATATAACGGTCCCGGTAATGACGCGCTGATAGCAATGAACTTTATTACTAGAATGCTGCTTCTCGATGCAATTTGGTTCGACTGCTGTTAAGCCGGAGTATGGAGTATTGCTTGCTCTACAGGTTTTGTGTATGACATATTATGTAGATGTGTATTATTGAGTGAATCTTGGGTGAGAAAATAAGCATGAGAAACTCGTACTCAAGATAGTTTTCAATCTCAAGTCCTAGTTATAGATACGGGCCTATGTGAATCTTACCCATTTTCATGTGATGTCATTGCTGCTTTCAAGAGTTCTGTTGTAATTGGCAACGTTCTTCTTTCTTCTTTATTTCTTGCCAGCAAAAGGCACTCTTGTTACAAGCACTAGCTGTAATATCGAAACGATTATCAGATGTAGATGTTCATAGTCCAAAAGGATTTACGGTTAAAGCGGGTTTCAACACCAACGCAAAAATTAGGGTCTTTCTCCCACTTTGTCTATTTAAGTATTTTATTTTAATATTCACTTCAATGTAATCTGGCAACATGATTTTCAAATAATTAATAATGAATATAATATTATTATGTTTTTCAAATGCGCTGTTATTTAATAATTTTTGTATGCTTGACAATGCTCTTGGTCTTGGCCATACCCACTAGTGAGGTACCTAGTTGTGTAAATTGTTTTGCAATCTTGCTTGCTCAAAAGGGCTGTGCCAAATGTTAGTGCCAGTTTTTAATTTACAACAACGCGTTATCTTAGTCACGTAAATCGGCTGTAAATAGAGTAGGCAGGTACGTATGGTTGGACATAAATTAGCGATTAATCTCGAGGGCACGGTGTCATCGGCAACAAATGATCACTTACCTTGACCGCGTGGTGCCCTCTCACTTATAGAATCATAGATGTAGGTATTATGTTGCACTGAAGCTGGCCGTTCAGTCTTTACGATACGACTTTCGGCTACGTCGCGACACACGTCCCGAAAGTCGTTAACCTTAAGTAAGTTTTCCTCCCTTAATTTTTAACATTATTCTAAGATAGCAGTAAGGTTGTATTCATAACATAAAGACCTACTCTTTTAACCCGCTTATAATTTTTTCTCGTCACCTACCTATATACCTAGGCGTAAAAGTTACTTTTTTATACCTTTTTCACGTTAATATGTAGAATCAAAGAACAAATTAGTTGCGCACAGTATACATACAAAAGAGATTTTATTAATAACTTTGAAATAAACTCGATATCAAGTGCAGAATGTTAATGTATGCAAACTTCGCTCAGTTTAATTAATATTATGTCCAAAAAACAATACCACAACGCAGAAATGTGTAGATTTGCTTATATCTTCACACAAAACTAAAACTGAGGTGGAGGGCATATAAATAGAGTCATTAAAAGTTACATTCTTTGATGGCTTTCAGTCCAGTATTTTTCTGCTTCGTTTCATATTAGACCGATTTGAAAGTAAATGACGTGTATCCTGGTCTTGCACCCTTTGATAACTTTCTCAGATTAAAACTAACTGATAACATCGCTTCTAAAGCAATATTATACACAGACCTGATAATAACATCACGATTATACGAAAAAATACAACAGAAAAAAATAGCTTCAATAATTTATGTTCTTTATGCGTAATTTATTCACAGTGCAACCGTTTCTTCCTTTTAATGTATTGGTATTCGACCGATTTCTGTTTATTTCGCCCTTTTGCTCATTAAAGGATTCATTGTTTAAAGTTTTTTTCTTAATTGTGCGGAATGCATGCTTTACTCGCATACAGTCTTATTCCTTGCACGTATGATACATCTGTTTTGTCTTTATTTGGTTGGTCTTCTCGAAATATTTCGACTGTGAAAAAAGGTTATGACATCATTTGTTTCTTTTGCTGCGAATTCAATTCGTGTGGACTTAATACACTTTTCTTCTGCTTTTAGATACATCATGATCTGAGCAGGAGCTGATGCGAATTTCAAAACGTGTACATTGTAATATTCCATACGTTTGTCTCGAATGAGCCGAAGCTCATTTTGTATCCCAACAGTATCTTTTTGTGTCTTCATATGTATTCTGACAAACAGACGAATTTTGATGTGGGTTGACGCCGTAAGTTATTTTTGATCGTTCGATTCGTTCTTCATTTGGGAATGTCACTGAATCGTAAGTGAGGACACGGCTTGAGCAATCTTCTTGTTTCCTGCCACGCGTATAATTTGTTATCCGACTTCGTCTACACGAGTGTTAAAGTTTAATATATCTTCTTTTCATGGTTGTTATATCGAAACGATAGCATAGTTATTCAATTTGTATCAATAAGATCTCCAACGCTGGAGTCATGATTCATTGCCACTCAATCGCCTTCTGAGATTAAATAAACCTTCGGTGATTGTGTTCTTGTCGAGGCGAGTGTGGAGTGCAAATTGCTTCGTATTTTCGCACATTAGATCATATGTTGCTCGAGGTACTGAGGCCCCAGTCTTACGTAGCACCAAATTACCCATCTTATTTCCAACAATTTCATGAACCATAAATGTCAATTATTGCTGACCGCTCTAAGTGTAGTATTCACGGCTTCTTCATAATTATGTCCCACTAAGGGAAAGTGAAAGTCAATTTAAACACAATTCAAAGTTCATGATCTTAATTCCACTCTGAATGTCGTATTGAGTTGGTACCTTAGGTTAGGTACCAAGAGGAACATGTTGATTTCGTATTTGCATGCTTTGAGTGAGTTCATCACGTTAATGTATCTCGTTATATTGGTATCATGGAATCTTGACTGATACTTTATTGTATAACTTCCATAAGATTGGGGTTGTTGGTCAGCCAATAATAGGACATTCTGTTTAAGGTTGTTCGGCCAGTAACCTGCTTCACAAGTAGCCTGCCTATTTGCTGTATCCCGTTATCACTAGAGCGATAGGGATTCGAAGATAATCCGGCCGTTGCACAAATTATTTGCTTATCTCAGAATGCAGTTACCAATATTGCATTTATCAGCAGTCGTGAAAGAATAGTCTCGTTATGGTTGCGTGTTTTAGTGAAGAATCATCGTCTATTAGTGTTAGCGTTTTAAAATAGTTTACGTTTGGGAATCGGTCGGTAAGGAGTAGTGTGGCGTGAGCTCTCTGTATGTCGTTGTGGTCATCGGCCTCCACTGCTGCGTTTCGCAAGTCCAGTTAACTGTACGAGTGATTCGCATTAATATTCCGCGGTGGTGGCTGTTGCGAACCTAGCGTTCGTGTCCCCTGTATTCGTAAGTATGTATCGTCACGTATCAAGACGAAGTTTATTTATCGATATCTGCGTTAGGTTTTTTCTCGCCGATGGAAACGGCTTAGAAGTGATCAAAGGCTATTTTTACGAAGTAACGTTTTGTTTTGAATGGAGCGTCGCGAACATTTGAAAGAGAGCCAGACCTAAAACAGTCTTCACGTCCGTCTGCATTTGTATTGTATGTAAAATGTAAATAAAGTCAAGCTTAAAAAGCGAAGTCGAAGAGACAAAGACATTCCGTCGTGGGGAGGCGAGAGGGAATCTTCCGAGGAGGGCGGCGTGCGGACGGCTTTCATCGTGTGTTAAATGCGTGCCGTACAAAAAACGGATAGGCGGCCAATAAAAACCCTGTGGGGAGAAGCCGAGGGGCGGGCGCAGCGGGTGCAGTGCGCTGCGGCTGCAATTGCACGCTGCAGTCTCGCTGAGCCGGGCTGTGTGCGCGCACGCAGCTCCACCATCCCTTAGCATAGCCTTCGCTACAAGTTCAACATTCTCCCAAAAGTATGCGTCCGAGTCGTCCGCGGCCTACCGACTCCGCTCTTCGTTTTCGCGATCGTTAATCAACATTCCGTGCCGGTTCCGTTATCAGGAAGCGTCCGACAAAGTTTCGCGTGCGCTACATTTCCGCTCGAGTTATCCCATCGACTGCTATTGAGAGTTATCTAGTATTACGCTTTAGCAACGATCACGGTCATGACGTGAGTTCGCGTCATTTGAGTACTAAGGTGGTATTAAAAATTATTTTGATGAGCCATC
>DWBH01000244.1:0-14016 GCA_018230765.1 Ernsta delagoae
TGACTAGGACCCGTGATAAAAATAAAATGAATAAAAAAATTAATATTTCCGTACATCTTACACACAGTTATCTGATCCCAACGTAAAATAGAGTCTATGTTATCACATAAACATTTTTTGTTGATTGTTGTTTGAGATTGATTATGATTAAGTAGGTACTACATACCATTGTATTTCATAAGTATGATACAATACCTCTACTTACCATCAAAATTCGAAGAACTTCCAATAACCATTACCCAAATCATCAACTAATTAGATAGTTAACAACATAGGTTCGACGCTTTCTATGGAAATTAACAAAATTGCCCGTAAATAACTTTCCAAATGACAGAACATCGCGTGATAGCAACCACTCGGCATAAATTAGCCGCGTCCTGTGCTAAATCCTCATTTAGGTATAACTATGCTATCGGAGGTGTGTACTGTGTAGTGCTCCTAACGGTAGAAAACTAAATTATGGCTGTCAGTGCTAATGCGCTGTTACTGGTAGAATATTGAAAAGTTTCAATTAGTCATACATGCTTTTACTTAAATGAGTAGCTGACGGAGCTAGCCGCTCAATAATTGTGGTAATATTCCTATTTAAATAGGTTGTGCTTTGGTACGATTCAACGAACAATAGAATCTCAGTATCTCAGAAAAAAACTTCAGATAAAAAAAGTCCTCAGTGGAAGCATATCGCATATTATATGCATTCAATAAGTTATCAGGTTTCATGTAGAGTCTTTAAAAACTCCAATCCTTGGTCAAAACATGGAGCAAAGCCACATAATTTGTTATTTTGGGGATGGGCACTATTCACAACAAGAAAAAAAAAAAATTATATTATACATACGTAGGTATGAGATGGCGTAAACTCCGTTTAAAATGAAATATTGACGTGTGCTTTATCCAAAAATGGTGGTACGGTATTGTTTTCATATGAAAAAAACCTTCACAAAGCCATAGTAACTAATAACAACGTAATAAATCCGAAAGTGACTACTCGTTACGCTTTCACGACTTAACCAACCAGTGAAATTATTTCGATGAAAATTAAGATCAGGTACAAATTATTTCGAACCCCAAGCCAATGCACTGAGGGATTTCTCTTTAAGAATCTTGAACACAGAGTATCACAGTATGGTAGGTACGTATAATGTTTTTTAAGTGTAAATATTCACGATTACTTCAAATATGTACACCTAAGAGAAAGCAGCGCGAAAGAAAACTAAATATTCACAATATTCAAAATGCTTAAACGACTTAAAGTCCATGTTGCACACGTTGACACGCTTCATTCCGTTCCGTAAGAGTGTAAGGGCACTTCCCCTATCACCTTTTATCTTTGTCAGTTCCGTCGAAATACTGGTATTTGGACTGGTTAGTCCTTCAGATTATTATGCGCGAACAATTTTAGCGATAGATAAGGCCGCAGACAGAAGCGCACGTTGTCTTTGTAAGCAATCTGCTCAACAGAACACATAATACTATCTGCTTTCTTCACCGAAGAGGTAATCTTGAGAGTCTTGAGAGACGGAGCCATAACGTGAACATAAGATAAGCATCGTAGTAATATTGTTATATGCATGATATTATTGTAAGGCATTGCGCAACGAGGCACAATGACCGCGTGCGCGCATTCTCACGTGTTGACTTGAATCACGTTGTACAATGCAGTTCCTAGGTTATATCCGATAAGATTAGATGGTAATAGCTGAGCGGGTGAAGACTTAGGCCTTATATTTATAATCATATATTCATAAGAGCAATTTAAGATTGAATGGGTCTTGAGAGCGCGAATATAACTATGCAAAACGAGAATATAAAAAGACGGTCTCAAAATGGTTCTGACTCTTAAGTTCCATATATTAATACGGCTTACATCGTAACCGAATTAACCGTTACATTCAGATCAGTGACGCGACGTCAGCCGCTTTAATGATTGGTCGATAAAGACAGTTGAGCGACGCAACACGCGTTATGATTGGTCGAAAAGGAACAACGCCACATCTTTTTTCTTTAACTTTCTTTTCTACCAATCACGTAATTATTAAGTTTCCACTCTTATTACTTAAAGTAACATTTCTTATAATGGAGAATGTTACTAGGTTTTAAAAATTATCTGTACGATGGGTCCGGTTAAGCTTTAAATTTACCTTTTTCAATTAAGTGAAAC
Source organism: Ernsta delagoae (assembly GCA_018230765.1). Taxonomy (NCBI): domain Eukaryota; kingdom Metazoa; phylum Arthropoda; class Insecta; order Lepidoptera; family Hesperiidae; genus Ernsta; species Ernsta delagoae. Next base: position 2,162 of record DWBH01000244.1, read on the forward strand.
ACATACAAATGATAACATGATAACATTTCATCTTCATATCGAACGTAGCTCCCACGGCGAATGTGAAATTCAGAACAGAAAAATCTATGGAGCAGCAAACAATAAAAATAAAAAGATACTTAGCTACTAGATACCTACTAGAACTAATTGTGCGAACTGGAGCAAAAACTTCAATAATTGAGTTATGACGCGACTCGCTCGCAAGCATTGCACTAATTATAGCATTGATTTTGAAACTATTAATTATTCCTCAGACCTTTGTATTGCTTTTTAAGTTCTCCTTAAGTGTGTAAAGTTTCATTAGAATCGGTCTAATCTAACTATTATTTCGGCAATTTTCTCTTTTACCGGTTTGAAAACGAAAAACCTATGTACGCTTTTAATCTCCATATTCGATCCGAAATAAAAGTCTACACTTCACCTTGATTGTAATCAATATTGCTCTGACCTTAACGTGTTCCTATCAAAGGTTACTTAGCTACTGACTTAATTAGCTGCACCAGTTTTGGTGCCTCGATGGTGTAATGTGGCTCTGACTCACGACTGAAGCATGGAGCATGAAAAAATGTTGTTTCCTATCGAATATGTGCAACACGGATCACGTTGAGAGAGGACCGAGCGACGGAAAATCAGATATATGTACAGACATATTATTATGATAAATGAACAGCCAACTTCAAATGCAAACCACAAACAAAATTTTATATGTTAGGTACTAGTCTAGCTAGGTACATTAACAATGTAAATCAATCTATGAGACGGCAGCGACGATGAAGATTTTAATACCTATTTGAAGTGATTGTACAAATTAAATAGACTCTACTCTACATGTAGGTACCTTTTAACGCTTTATAATACTTAATAATACTTTAGGAGAAGGTAATGTCTGTCAAGCGAATGTATGGTATGGATGTATGTGATGTATATACATTAAATCACATATTTCTGTGTACACATATGTATGTATTTTATGTTTGTTTCTATTTATGTCCATCTCTTTGACACGCCCAAACGGCTGGACAGTTTTTGATGGGAAATGTCGTTAAATTCGTTTGAACAGTGCATGAGATATATGTATGTATATAAGCTAGGTATATAGACTTTCAAAATGTATATCCTCGACTAACAATAATTGCGTTACATTTGAGTTCAGTGAAACTTCAGCTGTCGTGCGTGAACGACCGCACATAAGACAATTTTATTATGATTGCCTGTATAGTGGTACCATTTATAGCCCCCCATCTAGCTTTCTATACGGTTATCAAAATTGACTCTTAAGTACAACTTCAATGTTGTTTTACTACATAACGGTCTCACAGTAAAGTAACATACTAGGTACGTTATACTAATAACATGTTGTTTAAATAAGCAACTAGTGAGTAAGAAGGTAGATATTGCCCTACAAGTTTTCATGGAAGCAAGGAAGACAACTGGACACAATCATCGTAAAAGTATTATAATTAATCAAATACTACTTTTCACGCATTTATTCAGGATCAATTAGCGTGGTCACCTCACAATCAACCAATCACAAGACTTTGTGAACAACATGACAAATATGACTAGAGCGCTTCCATATACTAGTTTCTTTTTTCCGTGGTAACCAGTTGCAACCCTTTAGGTACATAGCACGCATACTAGGTCTGTTTATACTTTAACTAGAAAGTAAAACTGTTACATATGAAAAACATTGTCCGATCATAAATACAGTTATACAAAGGCCTTAACAAGTAATTTAAAAATCCTTGCTTTAAGCTGTTACAACTGTATGTCATTTGAAATCATCCGCGCGAGCATGAAATTAAATTTTCAAACCCATTATCCGGTGTTCCATTTCTAAACGGTCGGACGTGACGTCACACGGAGGAAACGCACCGTGTCTTAGCTGGGAAGTAGTCATTCCCATAGTGAGATGCACAGTTACGTCCAGAAATAAAGCGCGCGATCATTCCTAAATGAGCCCTGGGTAGGAACCACGCAATATGATATTGAGGGCTCCAGATAAAATGGTCAATTCTATAAACAGCTGTTGACGAAGAGGGTGCGTTGGCTTCTTAACGGCGACTTTTTTTTCTTTTAATTTTTATCGAGCACCATGGTAGCGCTCGGTACGGCTTTAATGATAGCTTTAGTGTACTCATAGAAAATAAAACATTTCAATACGATATAGCTAAGAGTAAGTGTAGTGTAATAATGGCATGGACAGGAAAGTTGAATATAGATGGATTGGATGGATGTTAATGTAATGAATATATTATGTTTTATGCGGCGAAAGTTATTACATTATCAGAAATTGGACATAATTATTATGTAGGAAGCATGAATGCTATGGTAGCAACTACTTTTGTATGCTGTAAAGAATCTTAATTTAGCTTTAGTTTAATGAAATCATTTATTAATGTGCATTATTATAGCTCTAATTTAAATATAATTTTATAGAAGCTAAATATATAGTCTAGTTAAGGACTACAAGTTTCATCATACTATCCAAAACACAGAATAGTCATAATAAGGAAAAAAATATTCTTTTTATTTAATATACCAGACAGTGTTACCAGTACTCAATATTTTTTGTCAACAAAAAAAAAATACATTGTATAGGGTACCGGAATAGAACGCCACGTTGTAAAACATTCATAAACATATCTCAAACACGGTATAACAATAAAAACGTATAACAAATAAACAAAAAGCGTCATAAAACAACGAACGAGAACAGCAATATCACACCCTTATGTGTTTCTTTGTTTAAACTTGGACACCATATGGTGGAGGGTTGTATTATTATTACCTACTATTTTGTTTAGAAAACATGTTATTAGACAAGATTATTCTATTCTATGAAATACAACGGAGAAACATTGGTCTAGTTCTTAATATTTATCCAGTTAATAGTTTTTTGGGTATAGAACACACGTCGTACTTTTTAGCTGGCTACATTTATATGACAAACTAACCCTCGCAACTTCGTCTGGGTCACATACGATACGAGTCATAGGACCTAAAATTGAGTTGACACAGAAAATAGATTAAAATCGGTTCAGTAACAGCCACAGCGAACAAACACCTTAACACGATTTTTTAAGAGCATTAAAATAACGAAGAGAATTTTACTGCGAGAAAAATAAAAAAAATAGCTAACCTAATAAAGACTTGCTTACTGGTAACTATTACGAGTATTTACTTAAGCACTTTGTAGTAAAGTGACGAAGGCCTTTCCTGAAACTATTCGCATGTAACAACATACATTCACGTGTATAGTGCCTACTCTATAATAGCAATCTTATGTCCGTTTCGACACAGCTTCAGTATAACAATTAGCATCAGAGTGAGTCAGCGGTTGCCGACTGCTGCATGGTGATCGGTAATCGATCATGATTCATAACGAGCCAACCAAGTAAAACAAGCAAGTAAACTATTAGAATGCAAAAAAGCATTCGGATCTATTGGCATTATTATCATTGCTACATAGAAAAACGTTGGTAAAAAACATTCGATTTTTAATTTTTTTAAATATTTATAAACCAACCAAATTATTACCTAGTATTGAGTATTGATTGAAACGCTTTTGAAGGGTTTTTTAAAGCGAGTCATAGACTCATAGATTAATTCTTTAGTTTTTTTTAATGGCCAAATAAAAATTCGCGAAAACAAACACGTAAGAGTTACAAAGTTCAGTCACCCTAACAGTAGTATGCAGACAAACAATAGTTTCTTTCGAGGTCACATTTAATTGTTTTTTTATTGTCAATGCGTAAGCGAGAATACTTGTTAGCAAGACCCAGTCTACAAACCATTTTCGTAAGCTCATAAACCATGGACCCTGCCTGACTGATCCTTAATTTTTATATCTAGATCAAACTTTGAAGTGCAAGCGAACGATATTTCGACAGATAAAAATAAAGCTAATTATTTTGTTTAAATATAATTAGCACAAAGTTTAATAAAATCGTATTTTTTTGCGTTCTAAATTTCAGTTAACACATTCTAACTAATTTAATTTAATGTTCCTCGCGTTACTTAACTATGAACTAACTTTAATGTTAATTTTTTTTAATGCAAAATGCATTCCATTGTTTGCGCGCCTATTTTTTATTTTTTTATCTACAATCAGCCTCAATGGGGGTCAGTCGCTTCGCAACAACGGATACCGTCGGCGGATGTCCGGAGATACGGTGCTTTTACCATCGCCATTAAACTTTTAATTAGTTACATAGTTTACATACACGCCCGATAATTATATGCGCTATGCAATTATCCACATAATATAGGTGCTAACAAATAAGTAAGTATGTAGTAATTAATGATGGATTTTTTTATAATGTGTCCAAGTACATTCCTTATATAAAATTTCTTTATAATCTATTATGCTTAGGCATGGTTTGATAATATTAAAGGCTGATGAAAGATGATCATAACCATTATAACCAATCACAGATACGCATGGGACATCTTTCATGAGAGATCATAGTTCAATAATCTCGCCAATTGAAATTGCACATTGGTGGACTTCGCATACCTTTTGTGATATTTGTCGTAAATTGTCTGAAGTTTTGTCACAATCATTATTTACTACACAGTTGAAGATAGCCACATTCATGCACACCGTTTTATACTACTTACACATTTTAAGATGTAAAAATAATCCCCATGGAAAAGTTAGGAATGCACAGAATTTTGAATATTACCTATAATTTCGAGTAACGCCTCTCACAAAAAATTACATGACATGTGTGTACATGATTTTAATACAATTGATTTTGTACAAATGAAAATTGTTGACTTCTGCAAACATCCTGTGTTACAATGCACAATGCACAGTATAAAAATTTAAATGTAGTCTAATCATTGTTCATTGACCAAATTGTTCTACACAGAATAACATTTACAGGAACTTTACAGAAGACCGAAAGATTGAACTGGGTTATGCCTACACCTCATTTTATACAGGATCAGAAGAACAATAATTTCAGTTTTTTGTATTATAACAGCAAAAGTATTATTCAAAGAGTTATACTTATCTTTTAAAAGAGAACTATATGTGATAGTATAGGAAAAATTTCTGGAAAGATTAGACAAAATCTTCATCACAAAAAAATGGTTCATCATTCATCTACTGTACATTAAATTGCCAGAAATATACTTGGAAGCAATTTTTTAATTAATTATTTAAAAATTAAATAAAGTTACAATACAAAACAAAATTATGCCTATTTATTATTTAATATCATTATCATGTCATTATATTATATAGCAAGACAATAATTACCAATTTTTGTAATTTTTGTAAGTAATAAAAAAATACTTAAAAAATTGCATGACCTATAATTCATCATATTATCATAAGCTTAACACGAACAACACTTCGTTTTTTAAATGACAACGTTTGAGTTAAACTAGATCATTGTTTCATTCACTTACAGATAAACAATAACTTTATACAAAATATTAAAGTAACTTACTCAGTTGCTGTGCTTCAACGCTCTCCTTTGTTGCAACAAATAAAACGAAGAGAACCACAAGACGATAGCACACCGCATTTAAATTTGCACCCACAAACATGTTAACACTACAACGTTTTAAATATCACGTAAAACTAACGTCTTCTGAAAGCACTAAGAAAGCATGTTTGCGACGTAACTTAAACCGATATTAGTTTATCAACAAGGCACAACACAACAATCATCCATGACGACCACGATCTTACTCTTTCATACATACAAATACAATATCACACTAAAAGCTAAAGAAAAATACAACACAACAGAACAGCTCCATTCCATTGAGTTGAGCGCAACTGACAAACAAAATTAAACTGAACTGAATTTGACATTGACATTGACAAGGATGACAATCTTAAAGTGACGGCGTTGATGCCATAGTTTCTCAGTGTTACCAGATAGGTATTTTATAAATTCCTCAAATAACACATATATATTTGTTACATATTTTTCTACTTCTATTTCTACGTCCAGCAAAAATATACTTACATATAAGGCAAAACAACGATAACATCGATAACTTTCGATAATAATAACTGTATTAAATACTTATCTTATTACTTACTGTATTAAACATTATCGAGACATTAGAATAAGAGACTGCCTGCTCTCTTGATAATAACTGCGTGCCTTGGTTGTACCATGATACTCAACGTGACGACCGCCATACATTTTTGCGATAAACAAGCGACTATCTCTTCACAGAGAGGTTTTCCATAATAATAATCAACTCTCGCCGAATAGACAATGTGCTTGTGGTAGTATGGTAGTCTACTTACTACGTACCTAATACTAATAAATATGAGAGAGATACGTAAAACTGGGCGTATCCCTTAGTTTGAGCAACACTCAACTCAACTCATAGACAATAGACGACTAGTAGTGACATTAAACTTTGACTCTTTTGTCAGCTATATAATTGTCTATGCCAAAAAATGCGTTCCACTAAATGCTGTAAACGAGTAATTATGAAGCGTTTATTAAAATTAATATTTATTAAGGTTTTTATCACAGACTAGGAAAGATACCTACTACTGAGGTTTTCATATTAAGTAATGCTTCTTTAGATTTTCCACATCACAAGTGCTGGATGAAATTATGTTATAAAAATTGGTACCTAGCTAATGTGTTAGATTCAACGAATTTAATTCCGGGCAGGGAACATCATTATTTAAAAAGTTTAAAAACTTGTATTATTAATGCGAATTACGATAACACCAACCTTCAGTCAAAATAAAATATAAACTTGAGTAGGTACAAGCCTCTTTCTCAATGTCTCAGTTCCGTTCGCCGTGGACGCAGTTAGTTATTTCCATCATCAGTTGAATGCTGATGATCAATTTTGTTGATTGATTGACTTCTGCTGGAGACAAACATTGTTAATTTAATAAAAAATTAGTGGGTGGTTGGCACACGTAGGTCGATGTTTTCCGTCATAGTAATTAGCATAATTTGTTCTAAATTACAAACCAATTATTATTATTAGGAGGGTAAAAGTACCAGGTAAAGGGCGGCAAAACTATTTCCTACCTATAGATGAAACTTTATGAGAACTGAGGCCTGGAAATGGTTGGATGCTTGCAAGCGATATCTAATCTAAATAAATGAAGCTACAGATCCTTGTATTAATAAATTGCCTTGAGAAAAAAAGAACTTTTGCAAGTTAGCAACAGGTTTGGGTTCGCATTAGATAGAACAGATGGCGCTAAGTTAGCTCGCGTGTCATCGTTCGATAGCCTCGACATAAACAAATCCTATCTATCTATATTCGCAATCACACAACACGATTTTGTTTACGCTCTCGCTACGCACCATCGCACTATAGTATTTCAACGTGTTGCGGTTACACGCGAGTTTTGCCGTGAACAATAACTTTTACACAAGATTATTTAGTGACTGAGAAGTGAACAGTGTACTATATATCCAATACTTATCTGAATATGCAACAATCTGTGTTCTAAAAAAGTAAAAAATCGTTCGGATTTAACGTCTGAAACAGTTTTAAATTTAGAACAATCTGCAGTTTCCCGCGGTTTTCCATTCGTTTAATTGGCTGTACCGTGTTGTGTTTTAACTGTACGTATTACTATTTGGAAAATATAATTTATTGGTAAGCATGTCTCATTGATTAATTGTAGCTACATATTATTATATTATTTTACGTAATATAAATAATGTATTTACCTATAGGTAAGCATTGAAAATTTTAAAAATAAATTTAAGATAAAACTGTTTTTTGCACATATAAAAATATATTGATTTCCACTTTACTAGACTAGTAGAAACGTCAGACATTTCAAATTTGCAAGGAAAGAAATTGTAAACGAAGATTTGTAGGAACATTTTAATTTTTTTTTATAATCAAATATTACGGAGATTGAACTACCTAATCATCGTCATGAAATGTACTAATTTTAAATTTCATACATTCTTTAAATCGATGCGTTCACCTATTAATGGGATACATAATTTAATGGTCTCGCTTTTTTAAAATTAATGGGCAGTTATGGGTGGGTAGGAGAGGGGTTGAGTTTTTGGGGTGAACAGGAACTAAGTCCAGAAATGACGTAGACTACGCGTAATTTCCATTGCTTTTATAATTTTTTACGCATAATTTTAGCAGTATACCTTGTCGACAAATCTCAGCTATAAGTATGACAGTAATAAGTACAGAAAGGAAATAATTTTTCGTTATAATAACTTGTCAGTTTTATTCAAGTAAATAGCTAATTAAGTATTAAAATTTTTAGGCATAAATACCTACATTATTGGTGTTTTAAAAAATAAAATGCACTTAGACTTAGACATGAGTATCTACAGCATATTGTAGTCTTACGATGTATTTTATTATAATGGTATTGATAAGGTTATACTGACTAGTATGGCGATCGCCTTTTTGCGAGGTCGGAACGGATCGTGTGCACCATCATACCTACTTACGAAAGGACATAGGAAATACAATTAACAGCTATATATCCAGTATGTTTTGTGATACTGTATAGGCAAATGCCTGCTGAGAGATTTTTTAAAAAGCAATCTTAACTCGAATAATTGAATTATTTTGATTTTTATTAGTTATTTTTATATTTTTATTATATTGTGTGATGTTCTGTTTATCAATAATTCCAACAGACGAGATGTTCTTTTGCTTTTTATTTTAAACAAAATTGTATGAAAAGAAGATCTCTTTTAGGACTTGAAGCTTTCAAAATAGGAAAATATGACGCTTTGTAAAAAAACAAAAACCTGTTGGTATTTCACCACTATAGGTACCTTTACACTGTTCGCTGCTCCATTATGTCCTAGTGGGCATGGTGCCAATTAATCGAACAATGACCGTAATTTGGTTATAATACATAATTGTTGACATGATATACTGACTGGTGTTAGCTGGATTGGACCACGCTGGTCCGACACGGTTGGGCTCGGGCATCAATCTGCCCATTGTTCATTTGTTTTCGTATGCTGTGACCAAGCTTTTCATTTAGATAGTCAAATGGTGATGAAGCCCCACAAACTTATTATGCGACCACTTGGCGACCACTAAAAATTATTCGAGTATATTCCAATGGATAAGATAATGTTTTAGATCCAGGTAATGGCACTACTGTCGGTATTTCAACAAAAATTCGGTGTGAAGTTCGCGTGTCTGCCACTTGACCAGCGTGTATAGTGAGTCCACTCTACACTACAATGCACTATAGTCTAACTCTCTCTCCTGCTGAGCAGACCTACGTCCAGCAGTGGGGTAGCTGAGGGTAAATGATCACTGATAAAAAGGACGAATAACGGATCGTGACTGATCTAATTAATATATGCCAAAACATACTTATGCCCATATCAGCTCTTGCTACCGTGACAAGGCGTATTGATACTGATTTCACAAACTTCGGCCATCCGTCATTTGGGGGTCGACATTTAATCAATACGAGAGTATTATTCACTTCCAAACTCGACTCTCTTATATGCCGATGAAAAGGACTTAAGCTACCTTTCGCCACGCTGCCTAAGTTTGAGATGGTGGACTCATTATAAACCATACTTCTCTTTTACTCACAGCAAAAAGTTAGCAATGACAATGATTAGAATAAGTAAATGAACATTATTTCAACAGTCAAGCAAAAAATGATCTCAAAATTTTTCGGTTTAAAGAAAGTAAGTAGGCCAAAATTCTACTAATTACCTATTGGAAAGTTGTAAACTTTCCCACACACTAACATGACACAAAACATAGTAAACCATTAAAACTAAATAATAGGTACATTATACTCATTACTAATAGAAATAGGACAAGTAATGTTTCGACGTGGTCTCTCTATTTTTTGGATACATAAAAATGCCTGAACATTGCATCAGTTCGGCTCCCATCGTATCGTATTGTTGATAGTCACGCAACTGTAACGGTTGCGATGCAATTGTGAATGCAACTACGTCTGCATGCATGCATGATGCGTGAAAATAATGTGCTCGGAACATCGGCCATGCAAGCTACGGTTCATTAATATTTGACTACCGGATATGACGTAACAGAAACACTGTTCTTTTATCATGATTTAGATACCTGGCAATTAAATTTTAAATAATTCCATTTTTAGTGCATAAGTGTCCGTTGAATAAAAAGGTTTTTTCCACAGGCACTATCAAATCTTTGTAAGTATAATAGATTCAGAACCTTGCTATCGAACTCATTTTTATCCCACCCTAGGTCGTTGAACTCAATAAGGGACCTTACAAATACTTATCTTACGATGCCTCTCGACCTCCCAATTGTATTTTGAGATTTGGGTCACCCACGCGGCCACGGCGCGAAATCTATTGGTATTTTTGGTATACCCTTCTCGAATAATAAAAATATACCTTCCTATCCATTGGCAATATCTGACATCTCCGATTTATTTACGAATTACTTTATTTATATATTAAAAATGTGAAAGTGTGTTTGTTGGTTCGTCCTTAATCATGTCGAAACAGAACCGATTTTCAAGTTGAGCTAGCGTTGGTAGCCTATGAGTGCATAAAATGTACGTATACCAACCAACACAAAAAAATATTGCCTTAAAAATAAATAAAAAAACAACCCGTGTGTTCCAGTTTCGTGTCTACGGTATCTCGTAAAGGTCAATAACCCTTGTCATAATGGCGACAAAGTTTACTTTTAACGCTGTTTTAATGACAACGATACATAAAAATAGGTAATGTTTTTCAGTTTGCTTATAAAAGCATCCGGAGGTCGTTTACAAGGCCTTATTACAAGATAACAGCACTACAGCGACAGTGTTTATTTACCGTCAGCTGATTCGCTGAACGGAAATGTTTTTTTATTATAAAAATACTTTATCCATTTATGAATTGAATACCTAGGTACCTATAGGTAGGTCATGATCAACTGAAGTTGACCATTTTGGTTCAAAAATGCACTGAACGCGATTACATTGTTTGATATTTTTCTGATGTTGATTATATTCATAAACGTTAGGATCGTAGTACCTAACAAGTACCTAATTACTTGGTACTCGAACATAAGTACCGATCAGAAATAAAGTGAAGGCAGGTTTCTTACGCGCTTAGTTGTTTCGAAGATTATAGGTACTAGGGATAACCACAAACCCATATACTTATCTCCGATAATCCAGAATTGTCCCGTGAAGAAATAACTTATTTATAACAAAGAATTAACGAATTTAATAAGTACAAGTACTTAGCTGCCTATAAACTTAGTGGTTTATACAGGGACTCTTAGTTCACATAGGGACCTATAATTTAGATCTTCCCCGGACATAGGGCCATACAGAGTCGTAGATCATCTCAGTATTCTTTCTGGTCTATGAACCTGCTGCGGCCTCTGAATGTGCCAGTTTATGGGTTTACCGATTGCTCAACGTTCCTGAAGAAGATGACTGTTCAAAGATGGATTAAGTTTTTTTGTTGAGCGATTGAGAAGTCGTCTTCAAGAATGTTTTTTCCACATCAGTTCTCGGTTTTCCTCAGATGTGAATACGAAAATGTCTTGGAGTGTTTTACGTTCAAGCCTTTATTATATAGTAGGTAATGTATCTTTTTTTGCTGCCTATTTTTAAATTTAAGTATAGGTAAATAGGTAATTGCGTATTATGTTAGAAAGACCTTTACAGCGTCAGACATCGCGGAATCTTTGCCACAAAAAGAACTAAACTAACCAAAAAAAAAATGTTTAAAGTAATCTTTGTTGCTGCAAAATGTGTGGCATAACTTCAAAATAAGGTTATCTGCCTAACAGCGAATAAAATAAATAATTGTGACTGTAAAATCCCTTTCTTATCAGCCAGACATGTTTGGTCTTACTTATGTTCTGTTTGTAAATAAAGTATTAATTGT
>DWBH01000245.1:0-14002 GCA_018230765.1 Ernsta delagoae
CGAAAATTATCTTCGCAATTAGGTAAGACCAACTCAGTTATAGACATTCATGAGCAGCTTAAGGTTAGTTTTGAAGCAAATAAATAGCTGTTTGATATGTTTGTACAGAGTGATTGTAATACCTAAGTGCCAATACTTTCTCTTTTAATACCAGAGCTCTTGAACGAATTGTTTTCATAATTATTGGTACTTTCATTGAATGCCTGTCACCTTAATTTAATAATAAACTAACTAATTTGAATAAAAAATTATTTTGTGTTTTTATGAAGTGAATCCTGTAATTTTTCTAGTTATTTATGTAGCTATAGGTACTTACAATCATTATACTACACGCTGATTACATACGGAACAACAAATAAAGCGTGTTTCACTACAAACAAACAAGACAACTGAAGAATAAGTACCTACGAGACGTGTCGTAAACACTCGAAAAGCTAACAAAGCCAAACTTTACATTGAAACTTAAAGTATTTGGCTATCCAAAAGACGTTTCTTTAATAAAGTCTAGCGATAAAATACAGCCTTGCTCGCCCGCGACACAGCCTTGCTCGCCCCACTGATATGAACCGGAGATACGCCAATATTTTATTTGGCAAATATCCGCGGCCATTACACGCGGACATTTTAATTTCGCGAAAAAAAGAATCCGCCGATTAATTACTGTTTTATTGCGAGCGCCGTGGCTGCGGCGAAATGAAATTCGGTTCAGTAGCAAATAATTATTGCTTTTTTCCCTCTTAATTTGAGTTTGAATGACCCTCATTTGCATTGGTAACGAGCTTTGCTTGTGACAATAATTGTGTGCCTTCATATTTTTCTTGGATCGTAAACAAAAACTTTCAATTTATTAAATATAGCTACTTACATATCGAACGCATGTTTTGGTTATGTGCATTTGGTTATAATTATGTTAATAAAATGTAATGAAATACAGCACATGGATAAATACTAATAAAAGTCGCCATAGAGACATACATAATTATCTATTTGCTATGGATGGCAATAGGCCTATGGCTTTTTATAACAATACATCAGTTTAAATATTACATAATTAGGGCAGTAAATAGTTAAAATTCATAAGTCCCCCCTACCATATTTTAGATTTTAGTTTTAAAAATCCAATATTTTTCAAAGCACAGATGGCTATACGTTCGTTTTAAACACCAATTTAAACACAGAATAAATCACACAGAAAACTTTATTGCCACAGATTGAAAACCAGTAAGAATGGCGCGTAAGTATTTGGCGGGCGATGACAAATAGTGAATTAGCACCAAGGTGACCTTTTATTGCAGCTATTATTGCCGCTGGGTGTAATTTACGGCCCCCTCTACCTCAGGGAGCGATTATCGTAGAACGATATGTTTAAAAACATCTATAGCTACCTAACTATATGTTATATTGTTCTTGGTAGGTAAGTAAGTAGCTAGTTTTTTCTTCAACACAAACTTCAAATTTGTTTATCTGTGGAATTAGCTACGAGAGTTTCACAGAGAGAGAGACAGCTAGATTTAGGTTAGGTTAGTTTTGTAAGAATTACCTGTGTAGAGTATGTCTGTTCTATGTGAAACGACGTTTGTTAGTGATTGTCAATTGACTTGTCATTAGTAGTTGTCTTGTCACTCATGTCATATATATGTCTTTAGAGAAGAATTGATTAAAGAAAATTAGAAATAAAACAATGTAACGTGATTAACGTGTGATGCTAATTAACAATAAATAATAAAGTAAAATAGACAACCCAGCGCATTTATTATTAACTTTCACATGGTGTCAGGTAGAAATGGAGTTTAAACCACCAAGAGAATTCGTGATGTCCGGCGATTTAGCCGAGAATTGGTTGGAGTTCAAACAAGCTTTTCAAGTCTTCTTAACAGCAAATGAATTTGAAGACAAACCCGAAAAAGTAAAAGTAGCAATGCTGTTAAATTGCATAGGCCACGAAGCAATTAAAGTATATAATTCGTTTACGTATAAAAAAGAAGAAGAAAAAAATGAATTGGAAACTATTATGAAAAAATTCGAAGAATATTGCTTGCCGCGAAAGAATACAATCTTTTTAAGATTCAAATTCTTTAAGAGATCACAAGAAGAAGGAGAAACGTGTGATACATTTCTTACAGAATTGAAGTTACTTGCGGCAAAATGCGAGTTTGGTGATCAACACGAATCTTTAATAAGAGACATCTTAATATTAGGAGTTCGAGATACAGTATTACAAGAACGTTTGTTGCGAGAGGGGGACTTAACTTTATGTAAAACCATTAAAATATGTCAGTCGTATGAAGCAAGTAAAAAAGAAATTGAAATTATGAGAGGATCTGTAGATGTGGTATCTAAAAGTAATAAAAATAAAAACGTTATCAGAAGAAACAGTAACTATAAATTTAATTGTAATAAATGTGGTAGATACCATGGACTTAATGAATGCCCAGCTTATGGACAAAAGTGTAACAATTGTGGTCGCTACAATCATTTCAAAAGTAAATGCTCAAACAGGAAGGCACTTAATGAAATTCATGACTGTGGAGGGGAAAAGGAAGCTGAAGAAATGGTCCAGACATTAAACTCCTTAGTGATAGATTCACTGAATTCTATGGAGTCGGCAAATAGTTGGTATCACCCAATATGTTTAAATGAAAAAGAAACTATTAATTTCAAAATTGATTCAGGTGCAGATGTTAATGTAATACCTTACAAAATTTATACTTTACTGGGCGAAAATATTAAATTATACAATAACATTAAAAATATAACTGCATTTGGAGGATATAAGATAGAAACAGCAGGCGTAGTCAATATATATTGTGAGCCACAAGGGAGAGCATCAGCTACATTGGAGTTTATAGTTGTTAAAGGAGAAGCAACTCCAATTCTTGGACGGGAGTCAGCAGTCAAACTGAACTTGATTAAACGGATCTTTGAAGTGGCTGAATCCAATGAAACAAATAAATTTTTGGAAAAATATAAGTCAGCATTTCAGGGTCTGGGAAAATTACCATTTGAGTATAAAATAAAATTAAAGGAGAATGCAATACCAGTAGTAAGACCAGTCCGAAGAGTACCAGAGATACTAAAGTCAAGACTCAGGGAGGCCCTTAATAATTTGGAAAAAAATAATATTATATCCCAGATAAAAAAGCCTACTGAATGGGTTAATGACTTAATTATAATTGAAAAAGCAAATGGATCACTGAGATTGTGTTTGTGTCCATTGGAATTAAATAAATATGTGATGAGAGAACATTATTGTATACCAACTGTAGAAGAATTGACTGCTAATTTGTCAGGTATGAAATATTTTACTGTGTTAGACATGAAAGATGGCTTTCATCAGATTCCGTTAGATTATAATTCATCGTTGCTATGTACATTTAATACACCATTTGGTCGTTATAAATTTAACAGGTTACCCTTTGGTCTTTGTTCAAGTCCAGAAGTATTTCAAAGAGAAAATATGAAATTATTTGGTGATATTCAGGGAGTTCAAGTATATTTTGATGATATTATTATAGCTACAAAGACCAAAGAGGAACATGAAAATGTTTTAAAAGAAGTAATGAATAGAGCTTTAAAATATAATGTTAAATTTAATGAAAGTAAATTACAATATAAAGTGAAAGAAGTGTCATATTTAGGTTTCACTTTTTCTGAGAGTGGGTTTAGACCAGACCTAGAGCAGGTTAACTCAATTCTAAAAATAAAAGAACCTGTTAACAAGAAATCTTTACAAAAATTTCTAGGGGTTGTTACTTTCCTTCATAAGTTTATTCCAAATATGTCAAAATTAGGCGCACCTTTAAGACAACTGTTAAAAAAGAATGAGAACTGGGTTTGGGGTAGTGAACAGCAAATGTCCTTTAATAACTTAAAAACTGCTATAAGTCAAGCCCCAACATTAGGATATTTTGATGTTAATAAGTCTATAACCATACAGACAGATGCTAGCAAGGATGGTCTTGGAGCTTGCTTAATGCAGGAAGGAAGGCCATTGGCTTATGTGTCTAGAAGTTTAACTCCTGCAGAACAAAATTATAGTATGGTAGAAAAAGAATTGCTAGGAATTTGTTTTGCTGTAACTAAATTTCATCCTTTCGTATATGGTCATGTATTTGAAGTAGAGTCAGATCATAAGCCACTTGTAACAATAGTAGGTAAGGATATTCATAAGTGTACTAATAGAATACAAAGAATGTTGTTAAAGCTTTTGAAATATAGGTTTACTGTTAAATATGTTCCAGGCAAGTTAATGTTTGTATCAGACTACTTATCTAGAAATTATTTAACAAATAAAGTGGAAAATGACCCAGACATGTCAGATGTTGTGCATACTATTGAAATTGAAGATTATTTGCCAATAAGTAAGTCAAAACTAGAATTATTTAAAGTAAAAACTTCCCAGGACCCTATTTTGTCACAAGTAATTAATAATGTTCACAATGGTTGGGAGAATTATGTTAAAAATTGTTCTGATTTGCATCATTTTTATAAACTGAAAGACTTGTTGTTTGTTAAAGATAATATATTATTTTTGCAGGACAAAGTAGTAGTACCACAAAGCATGCAATTGGAAATGTTAAAACAAATACATGGAAATGCCCATTTAGGTATTGAAAAAAGTAAGAAGCGAGCTAGAAGTTTATTATATTGGCCAAAAATGTTTTCTATGATTGAAGCATATATAGGAAAATGTAAAATCTGTGAAACACATCAATCAGCAAATAAAAAAGAAACTTTAATTAGTCATGAAATACCTAAATTACCTTTTTTAAAAATTGGTGTGGATATTGCAGAACATGCTGGAAAAATTTATCTTATAACTGTGGACTATTATTCAAAATGGTTTGATATATCTGAAATGCCTAGTAAATGTATTGATAATGTATGTTTAAGTCTCTTAAAAGTGTTTTCAGTTCATGGCATTCCAAAGCAGTTAGTCTGTGACAATAATCCATTTAATTCTAAAAAGTTTCATGATTTTTGTTTGGAACAAGGCATAGAAGCTATATATTCGTCTCCTTATTATCCAAAATCTAATGGTATGGCAGAAAAAGCTGTTGGCATTGCTAAAAAAATAATCAAGAAATGTAACTCTAAACAAGAATTATTTTCTGCTTTATTAGAATATCGTGTTGCCCCAGTCTCAGGAACAGATTATGCTCCTTCGGAAATGTTAATGGGGAGATTATTAAGATCTAAGTTACCAGCTGTCAAAAATCGTCTAGAACAAAAAATTGTTACAGAAGATGCTTATAAACAGTTAATGTATAAAAAACAAATATCAGAAAAGTATTATAATGTAAATGCAAGTAAAAATTCATCTAATTTTGTTAAAGGTGATAACGTTGTAATCAGAAATCCAAAATCTTTGCTATGGGAGCCAGGCATAATAATAGAAAAACTTAGCAGACCTAGATCTTATAGAGTTAAAAATGTGCATGGAAAAATAATTGAAAGAAATTCCTTTCATTTAAGACATACGAATAGAAATTATTGTGATTTGAACTCAAACTTGTATGATAATTATTATGATTCATTTTTAGATGGTGATGATGGTAATGTATCTAAAAAAATAATTAGTACTGGAGGAGAGGATAAGAGGTTAAACCAAAGTAGTCAAAGTTCAGATACATTACAATCATCTATAAGGCAGGAGGATAGTGTCAATAAGACGAGAAGTGGTAGAATTGTTAAACGACCTCAGTGGTTGAGTAATTATGTTAGTTAAGTTAAAGGGAGGGATGTGTAGAGTATGTCTGTTCTATGTGAAACGACGTTTTGGTAGTGATTGTCAATTGACTTGTGATTAGTAGTTGTAGTGTCACTCATGTCATATATATGTCTTTGGATAAGAATTAATGAAAGAATTAGAAATAAAACAATGTAACATGATTAACGTGTGATGATAATTAACAATAAATAATAAAGTAAAATAGACAATCCATTGCATTTATTATTAACTTTCACACATAGGTATAACGTATTTTGTATACATACAATTATACTTAATTTACATTTAATATTATACTTAATGTACAGTAAATGAAAAGTTACAATCATCACAAACAAAATAATAATAGTAAATTTTTTAGCAGTTAACATAAATTCGACCTACCACTGTATATCGCTAGATGGAAAATTGTTTTGAATAGTTTTATTACAATCGTTATACATATTGAATCACATATTTCGACTAAAACACAGTGCTATATGGAAATTGTCTGATATTATACCCAATAAATGTACGTTCATTCCAGTTATAACATCATAAATTGTAGGAGGGATATAAATTTATGAGTCACTATGTCTTGTATGAAGTCAATAATTTTCACACCTCGTTAAATGTTAAACATTAATAGCTCAATTCAATAAAAAGTCAATTGAGTATTAGAAAGACAGCACAAACATATCTATACAAAGTATAAACATGATAGTTGATGGTCCCAAAATATGCATAATCTCAATAAAAATGTAAATTTATACAGATATTTTACGTATGGTAGGAGATTAAATTTAAATATATTAGATTTTGATGGGATCACACACAACGTTGTGTTTCGTGAAGATTTA
The DNA here is from genome assembly GCA_018230765.1 of Ernsta delagoae. Classification (NCBI taxonomy): domain Eukaryota; kingdom Metazoa; phylum Arthropoda; class Insecta; order Lepidoptera; family Hesperiidae; genus Ernsta; species Ernsta delagoae. The sequence goes on from DWBH01000245.1 coordinate 6,571, forward strand.
AAAACTACTGTAGGTAATTCTAAATAAAATCAATGTTAATTGGTAAATGGTAATCAATGAAATAAAATTTTTGTAATTTTATTAAGTAGTGGAATGAAATCAAAAGTAAAATAAGGAAAAAAGGTAAAAGTTAATTATTCATTATAAATTCATTTTCACAAATTTTTCATGGATCCATTGCTTGGGGAGAGTAATAATTGTTACAAAAATGTCCATGTTTTTATTATTTGTTTTATATTACGGTAGGAAAAGCTACTTACTAAATTATCTAACCGTGGAAGGTTAATTATGATAATGTTTATTTTGCGTCTCAAGCCAATTGTCTCCTGAACAATCATGTGAGGAATCTTTACAATGCTTAGAATTGGCATAGCCATGAAGTTTTTGCTCAGCTTTTGCACGTAGAAGGAAACCTTACGTGAGGATTTTTAGCAAAACCAAATTGTTAGACTCCAGCTCAATCTGCTTTCCAAGCTAAGGTTCCCAGCATATACAGCCAATGCAATGTTAAGTAGACTTTTTTCTCCCCCCTTAATTGTCCGTGGCGATAATATGTTCGCGTCCGCTTTTGGTCACACTAAAATTTTATTACTTCATCTCTAAGTCGAATTCGGGAATCCCGATGAAGTGCATCGATTCCATCAATTCCATACCATAAATCAGCCTTACCGCTATCCTGAATATATTGGCTTTGTCTGGAATATTTGCAGGCGCAGTACTTTTTGTGGTACTTCGCCGAAGAAATTCCCTTGCAAAAACAATCTCTTTGGCCGCCTGTGGCGTAGCAGTTGCTGATTAGCGAATGACAAAACCTATGAAGTTTATGGGTGTCTTGTAGCATTAATATGGAATACTTTCTGCTTCGTTCTTCAGACTTAATTTATGTGCATAAAAGTTGCAAATGCCTCTTTTCTCTGCAAATTTTATCGTATATTTTTCAATGTGACTTCTATTTCTGGTTGGGAAATGTGTTTCAAAAGACGCATGTAAGAAATTGGTTTCATGGTTTATCGATTGTTTCCTTCGTTCGCCGTTAACAATTTTATGATGGCTTCTTAAAATTCTACCGATCGCTACGAATCGATCGATCTGAATTCATTACGGAGCCCGCAATCGATTCTGTATCGATTTTTAATCAATCTCCCAAATGATCTCTATCAAATTTAATTGACGGCAGACGTGCAGCTCATTTTTGATTCATTCGTTCACGTATTGACCGAATGCTTTCCAAACAATTATTGAGACGTGAGTAACGAGCATCGTATCGGCTATAGGCTATATTTGCGATGGAGTTTTTTGTGATGTCGTAAATCAGTGACCAGTCAAAACAGCTTCTTTTATTGTCAGTAATTGTGGTTAAAATATTTACAAGTTGTAGAAATGTTATTCTATTTTATAAGAGCTATCAGCTTGTCGAAATGCATACTTGTATAAGGCCTCTATTTATCCTGATTAATCTGACCAGTCATGTTTTCCTCCATTAATCCTTATTTGACACATTAAATCTCATTTTAAGCATATTCAACAGTTGCAATCAATTTAGCTCCTTCGTCTAAAATTTCTTGTGCATCTACCGTATGGAAAATATTTCACTTCTGCTACTGACTTAGCTTTATATCCAAATCATTGTCGTATGTCTTTGTCAAAGGAAGTTTGTCCATGCTCCTGCGGCAAGCTGCGCGCGCGCACCCCGAGCGATCACGTACGAAGCGTGCCATCGGCACCGGACTGCTCGCGTGTGGCGAATAAGCCTTCTGCTAGAATCGTGTATTGAATTACAAGTCTCGGAAAGCTGTAAAAGTATACGTATACGGATACGCTAGGGACATAATTGTAATATTTACGTACTTGTTATTGTTAGATTCATCAGTTATCTCAATGGGTTTTTGCAAAATTTGATTTTTCGCACTGTTTAACTTTGATTATGTAAAGTGTATAATTATTATTTCCGAACTTGTATTTTTAATCTAAAAAGTGGTTATTTGTAGACGCATAATCCAAATTACTATTTTTTTCTTACTTAGTTACATTTAAGAAAACAATTTTTTTAAGTAAGTATCTGCTGATTTCAAACATAAGGCCACTATTGGGTCAGTCAAGCTAACTTTCCCGAAATATTTTAGCATATCTCTAGTTAAGTGTAATAAGTTACATATGTATACATAATATATGTCCCTAAGCAACTTCATTCCGTTATATTTTGGTACTAGCCAGTACATTATTTAGGGTAAATTACCATTAGTAGGCACGCGTGTGTCGAATTAGCGACAGTTGTACTAAATGAGCACCTTGCGTTGTAGCGGCGTTTGACCGGGGAATTATGTAGATGATACTTATAATGGTTGTATCTACATATGAAAGTAATACATTAATTTCATGATCGCGTTTTTAAACAGAAGCCAAAATGAACGTCCGTGCCCCGGGCGCGCATTACTGACATCTCCACATGCTGCGGTTGAATTTAGTGCGGGTTATGTGTCCATTGCACGGCATAACGATTAATTTTTTATTTAAAAAGTAAGAAACAAAAATATTTATTTTTGTTACACAAAAATTACATAAGTGTGGAGAGACAGCAAAGTTAGTATATACATATAAGTCAGTACTTGGATTAGCTACCGGAATAAACATGATTGATCTCAGTCAAATAGATTATGAAATAGAATATAACATGAAAACCTCGTTGATTTGCATCGATAAACAGGTCCTCATAGCTATGATAACATCATCTTATGAATCAGAATTTGCTATAGTAGATACCTACTATTATTTCATTTGTTGATTATTCTTTTGGATCATGATAGAGATTGATTCGAAATTTCGCACTGAAAACTAAAGTCTTAGGATGTAGACAAGGCTGTAGCCTCCCTCACTTGGTACCAAATCCAATATTGCAACAGCTCAAAATCCGATATTATTATGAAAAAGTTCTTGCAACAAACCGGACAAAGCTAATGAAAGGAAGTCAAAGTCAAAACAACTGCAGAAACAAGTGACGTGCCGCGATAGTACAATGGAGACCGACCACCGCATGATTGCGCCGGCGCAGTCCCCGCGGGCGATTATTTGCCGCACTTCCACCAAATTGCGCCCGTTTCGTGCGCACGCGCTATTATTGTCGAGAATGTCGACTCTCAATGAAAAGGCCTTGTTAGAAGACAAGTCGATTTGAATCGTTATTACTGTGCCGAGGAATTAGCGCAAAAAGTTTGGCGGAACGCAACGTGTCCGGTCGGAAGGTGCTCTGTTATTTTGCCGGCCGAAATTATTGGTAAAAGTCTTAAGAAAGCAGTAATATTACAAATAACGTCAAGTTTAATTACAGTCCACTTTGTTTTAGATGACCAGATGAACTGATTCATTTTTATGTTCTAATAAACTAATTCTATTCAACTTACTACTACACGTAGAAGTATATACCTACAAATATTTGAAAGATTAGGCAACTACCTAAGCATTAACTAAGTATAAACAACAAAAATGTTCATCATTATAATGAAATGCAACACACAGTTGTATTTGAAAGAACATAAAATATCGTAACAGCAAAGACTAGAAGATTTTCTAGAGAAATTTCCACAAATCAGTACCTACCTACCTTACCACAGCAAGGAATGCTAGTAGTAGCAAATAATACCATTAAAGGATAAGTGAAACGGCTCACGTACGGGAAACACTCAATTCCGATAGCGCACGTGCCTTGAGACAGTGCAGGCAATGATTTCTGAAACAGTACAGTCGGCTCGTGAAGGCCGCGGGTATGCCGTAATAATAGGATATTACGCCAACTGGATACATCCACTGTACTTTTGGTTGGAGCAAGATGTAGATGAGAGAGTATAGGTATCGCTTTGAAATGAAAAACGGTGAAAGATTTAAATAATTTCGCTAAGGAAATATTAGAAATATGTTTGTGGAAGTTTTATAGCGCTGCTGTGTGCAAACTGGATGACAGAGTAAGATACCAAAGTGATATACGAACGAAATAAATTGATAATTCCGGTAGGGTAATTAAAAAGCTAGAAGAGAATAAAAGCTTCACAGCACTGCTCTGTGGTTTATAGATTAGTGATAGGTTTGTAGCTAATGAAAAAAATATTTTTTATGGGAATAATTTAAAAATGTTCTTCTAAATTCACTAAAGTTATTGATCAATATGAAATATCTTCAAAAGTGAGTTACTTTATAGATAATGCGAAACGAAATAACGCAAAAATAAATTAGTAAGCAAATAGAAACAATTCTGCCTTTCCTATCCGCTGTGACTTCACAATTTGAACCACTGATATCTGCAGGGCGACTGCGTCGGGCCCAAGTCGTACAGTCATGTACAAAATTGCATCTCATTCCACTGAACCTACCGGTTGCAATGATTGTGTACCAATTGACAGCTAGCGCATTACGATTGGAAATAAATAACAGTGTGCAAATATCATGAGGCACGAGTATAAACGCGAGACTCGAATAGCAGATAAATAACCACAAAGACTCGCTTTGTGCGATTTTAAAGAGGCAATGAAAGTAGCACATGCCTGGGGACAATCCGTTTGGTCGCATTCTGGTAAATGTCATACATTTCTTTGAAATCTAATGGCGAGTGATCGCTCTGTCTATAATTCTGTGTGGAGCTAGTAGGTCTAATCGGACAATAGTTGTCGTTGGAATGAATGTTTAGATTGTAGATAAGATTTGTTCTAACGAAAGTTAGTGAAGGAAAGTTAGAGGAGTAATAAAAATCTGTTAAGATACTTCTTCCAATTGTATAGGGTATAAAATTGTAAAGAAAATAGCTTGAAATAGCGATAGAGTATAATTCTCTAATTTCAAATTCCAACATCGACACCATATCACACTATTTGGAAAATATCACAATCGTAAAAAACATTAATATTACTGATATTAAAACATTACAACTAATTTATTATAATTACATCACAATTACATGTGTTACCTGTCGTACAATCAATTATCTACTGCGGATAAAACACAAGGTTATTTACTGTGTGTTTACACGCTCGTTGCGTGCTGTACCGACCGCGACCCGAGCATGAGTACGGCACGCGTCACGCTTCGATATACCACGCGACGGCTAACCAACTGTGACCTGTGGCCTTAGGCCTGCCTTAAAATTTCGTACCATGACCACTTAAAAATAATATTGACAGTCATATTGATTTATTTTAAAGTTTTGTAACGTGTTTCTATGGAAACCGGACTTAGTTTCTATGGAACGGTTTCTATGGATACGCAGTATGATTGCTGTCCCACTTACTCTGTGTATCATCAGAAAAATTAATCATTTTCGTCACAACCCATAAATAAAACAAAAATACTGCTCATGGGACGAATTAAAGTGACGTCATATTAATATTAAAGCTATCCATCGTAGGTTATTTAATTTTAATTAATATGATGGTTTTTAAAAAGCTGGAAGTAGGGCTCATGTTTGATAAACTATAATAGTATGGCACGCGTCACGCTTCGATATACCACCGGCTAACCGACCGTGACCTGTCTGATAACTAACCTAGGAGAATCATAGTGACAGTTATTAGGTGTCAGTTATTGCATTTTAATAAGTTTAATTAAAATACATGTATTACATGTAGTACAATCAAATCTATCGTAGATAATACGTAAGTGTACACTTATTGCATGCTTGCCGCGATCATGAATGTCACGCCTCGATATACCACGCGGCGGCTAACAGGCTGTGACCTGTCTGATAACTAACCTAGGAGAATCATAGTGACTGTTATTAGGTGTCAGTTATTGCATTTTAATAAGTTTAATTAATTTAACATGTGTTATACGTGGTACAACCAAATCTATCGTAGATAATACATAATAAGCTTACGGTGTCTTAGTCGCTTGTTGCGTGCTTAGCGCGACCATAATGGTATGGCACGCTTCACGCTTCGATATACCACGCGGCGGCTAGCAGACTGTGACGGGCACCTGTCTGATAAACTAATCTGGGAAAATTACAGCGAATGTGAAGGTGTCATTTTTGTTTTATTAAATTTAATTAAATAGTACGCAGGCAACGGCATTATGGATAGGAACTAAGGTATTTGTAGCTGTAATTTGCCTGACAGTTTTCTTTTATAAAATGTCGAAAGGCAGCCATCCCGCATTTACTCTTGTTCTCCTCTTTGAGGGAAGAACTTTGCCCAGCCGTGAGATAATGATGCAACAGCAGTTGAAAATCTTCTTGCCTACTTCCTGGAGCAACTTGGCGGCAATAAAAGTAAAAATACGCAAATTCGTAAAATCTGGTGATGGAATTTGCTTGAAATTATTAATTTATGTATTCCCCTATTAAAGAAGAAACCATTAACTTTTATTTTAATTTAATTATTTTAAAAACATACAGTGATAATAACTATTACTTACAACCAAAATAACTAGTCACCAATGAAATGTTTTCGCATAAGATGACGATGATATACTTATATACTTACTTCCCATTCATCATGTAGGTAGGTATATTCCAAACCCTAGCAGCAGCTGTACGATACTTAGCAAATTAAGTGATTATTCAATAAGCAATTTACACGGTACTTGCGTGCAATATCGACCGTGACATACGAGTATACTTACACACTACGGTATATCACGACGAACTCGCTTAATGGGTGAGTGACGAAGTGTGACGTAATATTTATCTTTTGTGTTTGTTCGTATAAAATTATTGTTATATGGTCATTATTACGGATCCTCAGTCGATTAGGAACTATTACAGTTTCGATAATAGGTGTATGGCTCTATGCTCTGTCTCTATGGCCTAAGAAAATAAGCTCCTGCTAGAAAGCATGAATGAAATTTGATGACAAATAGATGTACCTTTAATAAATTCTATCGCCTAAGGAGTAATTCATTCCCCATAATAATCTATCTCCGTTTTGATACTAGTGTTACTACGGAAGATTTTTTCTTTTTACATAATTATATATTTTTGTTTCATACAAAAGTACCTACTGAGTAAAAGTCATATAGATCATTCCATGCTTAAATTAGGTGAAATATTGTAGCAGATAATCTAATATTGAAAAGGGTCGTATTTCAACAGTAGCAATCATTGTAAAGAATTACACGGCTCGTCACCCACCCCATACCTTTGATGGGATATGGGATATCGCACCACGTGGTATACCAGAGCGGAACACCCCACGTCATGGTATCGAGTAACCGCACCTGATCCAAGCTCATCAATTTACATATTACAATTACATTACCACCTGTATGCTACCTGCGTCATGACAGGTTCTGTCAAACGGTTCATAAAAAAATAACGCCATAGTTTATCATGAAACAGTAGTTACGTGTGTACAGGTATGCCTATATTATAAATTATAAATAGTTTAAAAAACTAAAAAAACACGCAGACCACTGCGCAAGCGGGCATTTTTACTTTTAAATTTTACAAAAT
>DWBH01000246.1:0-14002 GCA_018230765.1 Ernsta delagoae
ATTTAGCCATCTTTTATCTCACTCAGTCCTATGCATTTAGTAGTAGACAGCAATATTAATTGACACAAAACTGACACGTTTATCTTCACCTTACGAATACGAGAGATATTGGTGCTAGGGCCTCAAAACTCATAATCTGTCAATTGATAATTATGTTTTATGAAACATGCATTTAGTAAAAGCCAATCAAAATACATGTGATCAACGCGATAGAGAATATGCGTTTTAAATTTAGAATCACGATTCATTTTGTTTTAAATTAAATTTTGAATTTGAAATTGGAAATGGGACCAAAATATCGACCAAAACATTCGTTAGACGTAAATTTCAAGTACCTACAAGCTTGTGGCTAAGTGTAGTTTTAATTCGAATAGAGTTTTTAAATGCTTCTATTTATCTTCTATTATTTATTGTTTGGATTATTCGAATTTTAAAATTATTCTTTCTTTAACGTTTTTCTTTAAGGATTATACTTCCGCCAAAGATCAAAAATAGTGATATAAAAAATTTAATTGAACACCCGAGTACGTGGTTTAGTAATGATAATAATAGTAATGTAATATTTTAGCTATGAATGTTATGTTATATGTATGTAAGAGTTTTATCTATATTGGTGTACCCACGCGTAGTTTGACTATAATAAATCTGCAGAGTCGACGCTAACACTACGTGTGATATACGATCAGCTCGATGCTTTGAAATCCGTGAGATTACCGCACAGGTGGGAGCCCGCCCCGACCCAGTTGTTCCACCAAATCCATAAAATCCACTCACGTTATTAATAAATTGATATGAATACGGAAATAATAAATCTACTCTGCTTCTGAGGCAGTCTTTTGATTCAAAATATCATATAGTTTATCTCTGTTTAAGTTTCAATTTCAGCTTAACAAAATAATGTATGGAAAAGAATTTACTTAATTAGGACTTACTAGCTGACTTACAAATTCATCTGCATCATGCAAGACTATAAATTCAGATTGTTTCCGTTTATATTCGTATGTGGGACAGATAAACTTGTACAAATTATTAAAAATCATAATGAACTGATAAATAATTTAATATAAGTAAAATAAAAATATTTTTATCGCCGAGCAATGTGTCGATTTATCATTAGAAAAATAACATTTAAACAGTATTAGATACAAAACATTTTCGATTTGTAAAAAACGTGAAAGAAAAAAATCCCGCTATTTTTCTTCCAATGTGGCCACTACAGCGAGCAATATCTGTCACATTTTTGTTTTTCGAAGCACATTAGAAGCCACATTAGTATGAATAGAATAAGTGCTATTCTTATTACGACATAACACTTTGCAATAAAAGTTCAGTGGAATATAAAGGCAGGTGTAGTATAAGCTGAAAATGCGTATTGTCGTTTATAATGCTCTTAAAGATGTAGTTCTAGAGAGAAAGAATATTGCATTTGAACATTTAGGTACGTCTAGATGGTATTGTCTTTGAATATATTATCTACACTCTACATTTAATCTAATATTGCGTTAGCTTCGTACAAAATGTAAATAAAAATAACATTATATCGTTCATAGAAGTAAAATCGTACCTTCTGCCTCGTGAAATGTGTGACGCACACTCCAAGCCAAATAGTTATGCCTCTTACTTCGTGATAATGATGATCAAATTCTGATCAAAACGGAAGATCTGTAACTATCCCTTTAGGGAAAAATGTGAAAATAATGTTATATTTTCTTTTTTGAATTTCGAACAAATTGTAATCGAAATTGAAAAACAATCGAATAAATAACATTCGATATTCAAAAACATTAACATTATAAATATTCCAAATTCAAAATCATTCCAATAAATTCTATTCGAAATAAAAAAAAAAACAAGTTTAAAATCAAAGATTTAAGATTTCTATCAAAGATTAAGGCTTCTAGTATGACAATACATATCAGTTGTAATTCCACGTCGTCTCCAAGCTCCATGTGGATATACCACATGTCATTTGAACATCTCTGTTAGTTCACCGCAATCCAAAACCTATTTCCGTGCTGTGGTTGAAACAAACACTCTCTTTGTGGCAGGGCGGTTGCATTATCGAAATTAACGTCGAATCCCGAGCATCCCGACATATTCCGGGCTCTGAACAGACAAGAGAAATGAATGGTGATGTGCCAAAGAAAACACACTCAAATTGTGAAATTCCATCTCTATATACGTCGAATAAATTTATTTTTTAAAGGTAGGTGAATTCCGAATGCATTATGGGAGGAATTGGGAGTATTACTGCACTAAAACCCTCTGGGTTGCCATACAAAACATCTATTTGAAGTTAAATTTAGTTTAATTCGCGAATAAACCCAGTGAGTAGTTATCAAATAATATATCTAAAGTCTTCTTTCAACATTCTTAACAGCTATTGAAAGTTTTATCAGTGATCTAGTTTTATACCAGTGAACGGATATTACCTGCGGTGTTGTATACAGGGTGATGTAGAGCGCACTTTCCGTTGGATTTAAAGTTATATCGGTTAAGCGGGAGTTCCGGATCCGCTTACATCCAACAATATCGGATCGGACGTGCGCTATCGGGTTGCAGGTTGTTGGGTTATTGTCTGGACTATGAATTTGAGGCTTTTTAGCTTTTGTCTGCATTTAATTTCGGCATATATAATTTTTGAACGATGTCTTATAAACAGCAAGTAGGTATGTATCATCTAGAACAAATTGTGTACGAAAATATGGTCACAAACAATACCGGACAACACAGCATACAAAGTTCCCTTCCCATCAAAGCAACAATATTCAATTACAACAAAAATTCAAATGTAGCTGGTACTCAAATGGCGAGACTGAATGAGCCGGCTTATGTCTTGCTTAGATAATCGTCGAGAACGTGTCTATGGTTAAGTACCTAATTTATTCTGGTATATATATTCACTACTTGTCATTACTTGATTACTTTTACAGACCTGATTATGTCTTCCGTTACGTTTTTTAACTCGTAAAAGTATTACGTGAGTATAAAATTTAGTAAGATGAGTCTATATTTGGTAGATGCATATTCTTCGCGAGTGTAGAAAAATCGTTCCGTGGAGAATTCGTAAAAGAAATATCATTCGAAGTACATTCGTTACTTGTCGAATTATTCGCCGATAATCTAAATGTGGCTTTACATTTGCGTAAGATTTGATACAGGGTGTTCAAAAAGTTCTATGAGACACATTAGGCGAAGATGGAGAAACTTCGTCCACAATTTCTTTGCGAAAAGCTTGTATTGTTGAGAATTCGCCGAAACATGCCTCTGGTTTTACAGAAATTCGTCTTGTAAGGCGGTGTGCATACTAACTTTATTTTCATTTAGTATTATAGGTATTTTTCAATTTACTTTTTGCATTCTCATTTGGTACTTTTTGAATTTTTCAGAATTAGATTTACGATTTTTCAAATGTGTTAAAAATGTTAGGTATTACTCATTTTACACCTGTCTACATAGTTTGTTAATTAATCATCAAAAAAGTATTGATAAAAGCGTGAAACATTGCCTATTTTACCAGCAAATTTTTCACAACCCAAATCCTAGCATTGCGTACTTACCCTTACAGCACCTATAATCAAGAAACTTGGAGATACAAGACAGCGAGTATATTAGATTAAAATATTAAGTAGATGTTAATTCAGAAGCAAATTGATGAAGTTGATTGCGACAGTTTGTAACAATGCAGACTAGACGCTTTGTTAACGAATTATACCACTGAACGTGCCAAGAAACTGGTTTACGAGCGACATTTCAGATTTTCACTTATTAATATTGTTTAATTTAAATGAAAAAAATACTGATCAATCTTTAACAAATTCAAAAACCAACGGTTGTTGGAATGGTCTCATATCTGTGACAGTTCGAAGTTGCAACTTTTTACAGAAAGATCACTGACCATTACTAAGCACAGCAATATCTAAACCATTCTCGAATCCATGGAACACGTAAACAAAATTTACTTCAAATCGATTCGGCCGTTTTGGAAGAGGCCTCATAACCTAGAAAAGCTATTCTATGTATCTGGGATTTGAACCAGTTTTTTAAGCTATTGCATAGCTTCTATCGCGGGCCTTGACAGTGGATCGAATCCAGAAATTTCGTAACAAAAAAAAACCTCACACAGCGCGCTGTGTCGGCCTTCGGCTCGGTCTGTGTGTGCGTGTGACTAGACGTATGCGTGTAGACTACCTGCTAACTGCTCATAAATGATTCTATCTCTTTTAGACACAATGCTTAGTGAGACAGCATACTTTTTTGCCGCGTCCATGAGTGAGCTCGAGCCCGCGACTATGCAATAGCTTTACCGCGACAGTCCCCGAGTGCCACACGTATTTTTTTTGTGTAAGACATAAAATATTGTAGGTATATGTATAAATAAGGGAACGTCTATACTCTGTCTACTCTGTGGAACAAGGAGAAGCAATGTAAGGCAATATTAGGACACTAGACGGTTTCGTCTTTGTTCGTTATTGGATTCCTTTTTCGAGTGTGGTTGGTTCCTACAAATACTATTACTGCTGCCTTGTACACGTAAAATCTAATACTCGTATGGGGGAATAGAGCGAAAATCTTTTATGAAATAAAGCTTTTATATAGTCAATAAGCAATTCTTGTGTGAACATATAATACGTACATAGGTATGTATTAATAAAAATTACTTAAGATTGAGTATCTATCAAGATCGAGCACTCAAGGTGGTCATAAGATGTTTCTGAATCTTAAGTAATATTTATTAATAGGGCCTTAGATAGGTACTCATAATGTTTAATAGGTTCATTTATAAGATATTGAAAATATAAATTGCAGGATTTATCCGAATAATGTGAATAGTAAGTATCGACACCCTATATATTGTTTGTTACACCATTGTAATAATTTTTGTGCACTCTTTGTTAATATTCAAAAGGAAATAACTAAATAAATAAAATATATTTTCTCTAGAAGTAAAAAAATAAATGATTTCTTTATAATTTCTGTAAGTTGACTGTTTTTATATTCGCTTATGCTCGTTCAGCTAATGTCTACTCTATGATTATATAAAGGTCCACAAAGCTACGAAACATCTCCAAGGTATTCAACAAAACAGCCGCCAAAGGTAATAAAATATAAAACCCATTCATTCCAGATACCCTTACTTCTATAGGATGGACATTATTCAAATGAATTTGACAAACATCTATTCAGGGCCATCCAATGAGTGCGAATGTAAGGACTTGTCGTGAAGAAATGGTACTACCGTCTAATTAACTAGTTCAATTTGCTCTATATGCGTGATGGAACAAACCAAAACCCTTTTGATGTCCCACTGCTGGGCGTGGGTCTCTCCTCACAACAGGAGAAGGCCTGGAGCATATTCCACCACGCAGCTTCAGTGCGGGCTCGTGGAGATAGGGTAGTGGCCAACTCATGCCGGATGTTTTCAAACTGCTGAAAGGGTCTCCGACTAGGTTTTACGACTTCTATTTTTTAATAACAGCTGGGACCGACGGCTTAACGTGCTCTCCGAAGCACGGAAGCGCGCGTGAAATATGCCACTAGCGGTCACCCATCCAGGTACCGACCGCGCCCGACGTTGCTTAACTCGTGAGATCGCCTCCGATCGTCACTACTAGCGGGGCTATGCGCGCTTTAAAAGTTAATTTATTGTAATACCCTAAAAGAAACCCAACATAATATTATACAACAAAGAAGAGAAATGACAACAAGAAATATCACAAACATTTGCTCGGCCGTTGCAAACGTGAAAACTTTACGGCGATACAATTGAAGTTTATGAAACTACAGCTGTTACTGCTTGTGCCGTAAAATGTTTCACGAAAAGGTTGCGTTGCGGTCATGTTGAGTAATGGCAAATGGAAAATGTTACTGTTTTTCACAAGCATTATTTTAACAACGTTTTAAACACTTTTCTTTTAGTAGACCTTCATAAAAGAAGAAATTTTCAATTCGTTATTTTTTGTTTATGTTGACATCTTTTGCTTCGTATAATATTCAGAATAAAAATTCACTATAACAAAATTTAACAATTGATTAAATTGGTGATGAAACGGTTATACATATACTAATACACATAAAATTTATTTCCAATTTCAAAGCTTTTAATTTCATTGGCAGTTGGCCCCTTAAAAAGTATATAATGTTAAATAAATAATTAAATAATGTTAAGTAAGTAATGTAGGTAGGGTTAATGTAAGTAAATAATAAAGAGTTTTATTTTGTTTCAAAACAAATTTCAAGATCCGAAAAATTGATCCAGGTTAAAAGAATGCTACTGATCTCACAATCGCGTAGTCAAACAAAAAAAAATTGAACTTTAATATAACAAAGATGTCTGTCAAGCCAAACGGATAGACAAAGACAAACAAAAAGTTCGCTCCCACTTGCTGAATTGTCTTAGTATTTGTCGAAATCGAGAACGTCTTAGGTAACAATTGTGGATTGCATCTCATATGAAAATTCTTCAAAGACTTTCGGGAAACAGAAAATACTATATAAGCACAAAGCGAAAGATTTTCACGAATACCTGTTTACAATACTTTATATCTGCAGTGAAATGGGATTCCGGATGAGATACGTTCTTTTGTAATACAGGTGTACGAATGATGGAAAGTGGACTTTACAGTACAAGACAATAAGTACAAGATAAAAGAGGTATTTTGAGACTTAAAATGAATGCACCAAACACTTGAACTGATGTTTGGGCATGAAAATAAGGGAAGAATAAATAAATTAAAATAGTAGATGCAAGAAGCGTGTGAGTTCTGTTAGAAATGACGCTTGAAAGAAGAGACAAGAGCTTTTAGATGTGAGGTTACCGATAAATTGCGTGAAATAGAAAACGAAGCGTGGGATATAAGTGCCATATAAAATAGTACGAAAGAATGATGAAGAAATTATTGAACAACAAACGACAAAAAAAACGGTTTATAAAGAAGGTTTTTAATTAAAGAGACACATATTGATAATATGATGGACTCTATGATGTGACTCAATGGGAAATATTTTCCCGTTGAGTCACAGACCTATCAATTAGAAAAGTAAAACGAAATGAAGCGATGTCATGGCCGCCTTTCAAATAAACCATGAAAATAATCACAACACCAATGAAAATAATTCAACCGAATAAATCGCGGAAACTTTTCCAAATTAACGCGATTTCGGAAACATGGGATTCATTCTTCCGAAACGGTCATTTCACGCCTCATATTGCCGATCTAATACTGTTTACGGATCGGAAAAGTATTAGAGTGTAGTAAAAACTTGTCCGCAAGTTTTCCGAATGCCTATTGTTTCCCATTTGGAATTAAATGCCCGTGAATATAGCATTGTGCCATTGTGAGCTCTTTAAGGGAATGAAACTCGTTGTGAATTTCAAAGACTGGCAACACAATGGCGTTCGTGGGAAGTTGTATTCTTTGTATATTGTTTCCAGTCAGCACCCAAAAGTGGCTACCACGGTGACTTTGTTCAGGATTCCCTTTATCTTCTGACCTCGAAGGTTCCTGTGGATGTTGAGGTGTAGACGCAAAGCTGTTGTTACAAGTTCGCTTTGTGGTGCCAGATCTAGGACCAGATGTTTATTTCCGATGAGTTTTACGAGTTCTTGTCGATGAAACTAAACAATAGGGTAGGTTTTATATGAAGGGTAAGATAAAGGACCTTTTTAATCCAATCTTTTCAAACATCTTGGCACGATAAACTTAGGTCTGTCTTATATGTATTTGGGAGTACTATATTTGGCCATTAGCATTGATATGTAGGTGAGGTTGATGAAAATGTTGAAGATTATTATCTTGTTCACAAGTGTTGTTACAAACTGGGAATCTCTCCTCTTATTCCATGATTTCTATACTTACAGCTGATGTGACGATAATGATAAATTTGTTTCAAGATAATACAAAGAGATATCGGAAATGGAATACAAATTCAATCGTTTTAAAAGCTATAAACAGACAAAATACCGTTACAAGAAATTCTCCACAGTTTTGAGTTAATTTAATTTTCACTTCGTTAAAAGGAAATCTATTTGCGAGTTTTGTACTGAAAATTTTGTTCGGAAGGTCTTCAGTCGTTTATTTTGTGTAATAGGCTGTTTTAAAGGGCAACTTTGTAGATGTTTCGAGACTTCAATGTTATTGAATGTTAAATTTTAGGTTATGGTGTCTAAAAGTTTCGTTATTGTATTGTATCTACTAAAGATAAAAGGCTTTTGATGTCGACAGGATTATTACTAGTGATTCCTCTTAGTGGAAAGTAAATTGAAGAGACTTTTTGGTTTGTTATTGATATATTGAGTTGTTTTATGTTTCTTCATCCGAATATATGCTAGGCTGTTGGTTACCGGCCATCAGGTATAACAGAAATAGTTCTAGTCTAGCAGATATAGGTACTATCTCTATATAAGTAAGAACAATAAAATGTGCAGTATTTCAATTAGCCGTCTCTACAGACAGCAGCAGAAGTATTAGATGCCACGCGATAGCTTTGTCGACTCAATACTCCGAGGACAATGGTGGCCATGATTACATTTCAACAATGGATTTTTCTTGTCATAAGTGTAATACCTAAATAAGGTATCGGAATCTTTAGAATAATCATGTGAGTTTGTAGCAATATTATGTATATATTTATATATATTATTTTCTTTTACCTATATATTTTCGAAGTGTTATTTGAATGGAACTACTATATTTGCAAAGTCGCAATTTAACTTCACTTCAGTGAACATGTCAGTAGACTTTTTTTAAAATGATAACGATTTAAATCCCTGACAATTATTTCTAGCAGCTAATCACAATGCACCTGTACCCTATGAAATAGACAAGAAATGCTTTTTAATACCAAAGCAACGTTATTAATTTACCTGAGTTGCAAAATTTTAGAGAAATAAAGACTTTATTGTTTTTCTTTAAGGACAAACAAAAAAGCAAAGAATAAAAGACAGACTTAATGCAAAAAGGCAATGTCTACCTGTCAAGCTACGATTGTGAGAAGAAGTGAAGGTGGAAATAGAAGGAACAGCCAGGATGGAAAAATCCTCAAAGTCCCTATGGTCACCCTAGCGAGCTCTACATGAGTGGCGTGCCTTCCTCTGATTTCAGTGCTTGCTCCCATTCCTCGCGGGTCATGTTTCGGTATTCGTCCTCTTATTACATTTTAAATTCAGGATTTATGAATCTGAAGTGCGGAAGCCGTGGATCTCGTGTCTTGAACGTATTTATTTATGATTCGGTGGGATATAGCTTCGAATTGTGGCCGTGACTTGAATTTAATAAGACAGTTGTATGATTTATATATTATGTTACTTTGGGATAATGATCCTCTTTTTGACAGGGTAGTGGAATCCTCAATTTGTCTCTGTGATATATTTTTTTTCTGTTCAATTCTTATAATTTGCGAAATAACAATTCTTTGTTTATTAGCTAGTCTATATTAAGGGTTGATAAAAGAAAACATGATGTCGCATTGGAAGATAGCTTTTGGTTTTTGTACCGAAGAAATGTAGATAGTAGTCTAGGTTTTAAAAGGTCAGAAGATGACAGTGAGTAAAGATTGAACTAAGTAGCTACCTCAATTGCAGAACATATTGAGAGTATCATGAATTACGCGTTTTTTTATTTTTTTCGTATTTGTTTGTACTTGTCTTGATGTAAGAAGTTAGAAGATAATGAAATCCATTGTTGACTAGGCTTTGTTTAAGGCGGTATCGTCTGTAGACTTGAAGCTAATGGAAACACGTGTTCTACCGTAAGAGGCCAATCTGAAGGCCGTGAGTAAATCTCTCACCAGTGGTTAGCCAACGTAGTGATACGGCCAAAATCTTCTCCTGTTTGCGAGGAGACCTAGCTCAGCAGTGGGACAATCGTGATAATTATTGATGATGATGAGTAAATTATTTTTTATTGAATTGATATTACGGCAGGATTAGTTAGGACTAATAGTAGGAAATTATAAAAGCGAATGTCGGTTTTTTGCTTCTGTTTGTGTTTCACAAATTATTAATTGAAACGATCAATCTGAAATTTTTACATGATACTCACTAGGAGTAGCAAAAGAATGGGAATAAGTACTCCGAGACGTACCTTGAGTGCAAACATATTTTTTTACGCGCATTTAAGATTCTTATCAGCCAACTTAAGTAAGTAATACTACGGATCTAAGTTTCATTTCAGCTACCATTTTTCTATTTAAAGTATATTCCTAGCATTTGACATGACATTTCTTTGTTGAAAGTAAAGAAAATGTCTTGGGTAAAGAAGAAACGAAAAATCTTTTATCGCCTATATCGCTATACTTCGTCAGTGAACCAAATCGATAATAACAAAACAAACAATCGACACAAAAGATGAGTGCCTCTAATTAATTATAATGAAAGGAAAATAAAAGCCTAAGACCGTTATCTTGTATCCAATAACATAGAGTGTTTATTTCCTGAGTAATGGTAAATATTTAGCGATATTATGGAACTGTGTATTCTTCGGATAAAACAGATGTCTGGTGTCCGGTTTATCCGGATTAATTTGTCATATTATCTGATATTTACACAAAATAGCTACTTCAAAAAATAAATTCATACATATTTTACGGATTAAAAGCAATAGAATCGAACGAGTGTCTAATGGTAAACAATTAGCGATATTATGGAACTGTGTAATCCTCGTATAAAACCGGTTTATCCGGAATAATTTGTCATATTATCTAATATTTACACAAAATACTTCAAAAACTAAATCAATATAAAACTTTCTTGAGGGATCAAATGGAATAGCATTATACTGCGCCGGAATTACGTCTAATTTACACAGCTGCCATATTTCAAGGGCCGTTACAGTTTATTTTAACTGCGACCCTAATAAAACGACATTATCGATGCTGCATACATCTCGTCGGCTGTAATGTGTGCGCAATTTACACTCGGCATTGTGTAGAATACCAGCGGCAATAATATCTCAAAATATGGCGGCGTTGATTTCTCCCGCTGTGATAAGATGGAGATTTGAAGACTGTTAGCATCCTTCTTCACCATCAGCGATGAAGCGAAGAGTTGCTGTCGGGTTCCACGGAATAAAAAATAATACAAGTGCGAATCAGAAACGTGGACGACGAAAGAAGAATCTTTATTGACGTTTTAAGTGTTGGTTGTTACAGCGGCAACGAAATACTTACATCATCTGTGATAATTTTAACTCTCAGTCACGGATCAAGAGACAGATAGTGAAGTATTGGTTAGGGTTCCATTTTTTGCTTTTGGCTACGGAATCCTTATAAAGATAGAAATTGCTCCGGTCGAAAGGTCTAGTAATTAGGTATATACATCATGTTTATGAATATATTATGTAACATTTTGTTAATATTTAACGTCATTATTATTTAAATAGGTACACGGCATAATTAGGCCCCGTATAAAAAGAACTTGGTTGAGAGCGTCTCAAGATACACTCAAGTGCCAAAATGTGAAAACTATGACAAACGCGTACTCAAGATGGTCTCAGCATACACTCAATTTTAAGTTTTTTGTGTTTGAGATGTCCAAAAAAGAAAGAAAGAACAGAAATCTTTTAAGGAAAAGTTGTTCACGCGTATCTACCTCTCTCGTGTGTTAAGGTCAGGGGATTTGGATTAATTAATATTTTTAATTAAGTATTTCGTAGCATTTCGCGTTGCATAGAACAAGTGGTTAATGTAAATGCGAGTAAGATTACAGTAAATACCACAAAGATGGCGTGAATGTTATGTGATGTTGAAGGAATGTAGTCATTTACGGAGTACGGAATATATTTTTTCCTAAAGTCACGACTGTAGGTATCTGCACACAATAGGTATATTATCAGCAAATGAACATATACTGCAGACATAGGCACTAAAGAAGATTCTAGTTAATAAATATTACATATTTTTACGCGTTTAGTTCAACAATTTGCTTCTATGATTTCCCATCTTAAAATTCTTTGTCGTGTAAAACATTCGACTTAGACGCTGAAAAGAAAATGCTCAAAATATCCATTCACTAGTTGTTACTTACCGAATTTTAAGATCACGTACAAGCAAAAATGGAATTATGTTGAAGTTAGAAACGTGAGACAGACCTTAATGTTAGTTGGAGTCGATACGTAATTTGAAAAAACCAAAACAAACAGCTTAGAAAAGAAACAAAATAAGTAGGTTATTTAAATATTCGTGTAAAGAGGAAATGTCTGCTGCTGATTTAAATTTGACTTAGTGTTACAAATAATTAGGGTTCCGTATTTGCCATGGTAACCTTTAAAATACCGCTCTTGACACAGCTAAATTGTTAAGCAACATCCAATAAGCTGAATTGATTTAAAAAGTTTAGTAAGAAACATCGTTAGCGCTTCCGTTCCAACTCGACGCAAGTTCATTAATCAACTGGAAACATAGTTTAAAGATTGTGGTCACACGCTCGCGCGTTCCCATAGACGTAGACCTATCGCGCACTATTTGAAAATTGCTCCATGATTTACTCAACTATTCGTAGTATAATAAAAGAGACAAGTAATCTTTTTCTCTCTCAATTCCACGAGTATGTAATCTTTATAGTAGTATTTTATGTCGCAATTCTGAAGTGCGCATACTATATTATAATCTAGTAGGGATGCCAGAGCGCGAACTATTTAACATGAGTCTATAACGGGAACCTTTACGGCGGCGTAGACTTCCTAATCATACGATTTACATTTCATTACGTCATCCTGCATTATTTATGTAGCGAATAATTAGTACTAGGCTCTTGGAAGCCCTACTTCCAGTTTCTCTGATGAATGAAGTAAACGGCAATGAAGGAATAGACCTTATTAATTGACTAGTTAATTAACAAATAGAGGCAGTGTGTTTAGGCCTGACGTGTGTTTTTATGTTGGTGCTATAAAATTATACAGAACCTTCCAGACCTTTATCAGAATAAATCTTTGCCAATTCTAAATGAGGTTAAAGTTACTTCGCAACGATTCGCGACTACAACGTATGATGGATAGTAATATTTATAGTCTTTTCCATGCTTATTGTATCGGCTTTCCTTTAATAACAAAAGTATTCACGACGACCCGTGTGGTGTACCTACCTAGCGGTTATATAACGGTCCACCATGGGTGGGCCCACCGCGATGGGTCTGGGGTTCGATTCCCGGCGGGGCAGAAATTTAAATTGCTTTTTCTGGTCTCGGTACGGGTGTTTGTATGTTTGTATTTGTGTCCATGGCATCCATGACACAGGGAATCCTATGTATCTCGGGAACATGTATTTTATTCAGTGTTTCTTTCCAACTAAAGTGAACCAAAAAAGATGGCTATGATTTTGACGTATGTATGTTATGTACTAACATATTTTTTTTAAATAGGTACGTATGTACGTATGTATATGTATTTCAATTTGCTTTCTTTCCAACAGTATTGTGCACTATGAAGTAAACTAAGCACTTACTAAGTAGTTTCGTATGCATGTAGCCTCCATTAAAAGTGCTCTCTTATTCATCGAATGCAGTACACATTGCTGCACCTGAACAACGTTTATGCAACGAAAATGGCTTCTAAAATGGCTTCATAACACATTCGCAGACTTAGATCAAGAATATCGCTGAAGTTACGTATAATACTTAATATACTCACCGGCACATATAACCTCCAACTCTTTAACACGCTTTTATAAGCTTGGGCTATATGTATGTATGTATGTATGTCTGTTTGTAACGGAATCTTCGAGCACGATTTTCACCGGTTTCTAATAATCTAGCTTGAAATTTTGCATACGTCTCAAAGACTGATGACAATGCAATAATACATAATAATAATAATAATACTAAAATTTGCAAGTCACCGTCTGCTAATTTTAAATTTGTGAGATATTTAACAAGCAGACGTCCGCCATCTCACCCCCAATAGCCCAGTCATCCAGTCCACAAGCTCCCATCCTCATAGACCAGACCAACGTTTTTCCTTACCCGGCAATAGTTTAGCAGCTAACGGGGACTGTCCTTCAGCAAATT